>CAJNIZ010034636.1:11602-47059 GCA_905231905.1 Symbiodinium pilosum
AGGTGGACCCCCCCACCCAGCAAAGTGACTACAAGGGATCATGGTGATCATGATAGGGTCCTTTTAGATTCCGATTATAAGGCCATTACAGGGTGCGGGGTACTACATAACTTACTGGGGGTTAGTAGGGAATAAGGAAATATATAGGGGAAATGTAGGGTGCAGGGCTAGTAGGGAATAAGTATTTCATCTAGGGGTTATATTGGGATTATGTTCCCTTCCTCCCTCATAACCGAAAGATAATGCTTACAGGGGATAGGAAGCCCCTGTACACCGAGGGTCACGACTACCCTTTTCTTTCGAGAAATTTTCATATAGTGGATACCGGGGTACCTGCATACAAGGCTATGCCAAGTTGGCGGAGTATGGAATATGACGCAGGGTTTTTCAGTTGCACACCCTGTGGGCGTGGTGGCCTCTTGTCAGATGGTAGTTTCCCTAAATAAGGGAACCCCAATATAGACTTAACAATTTTTTATAAACGTTACTATAGAGACCCTAAAAAGAAACTCCTAATTTTGGGAGATCTCCAGTTGTCCCAGCCAAGAGACCCCATGCATGGCCTTGGAAGGACATAGAGGCTCTGCGTGCTGCGGAGAAGGCAGGGCCTTCTGGGTTTAGGGTTTAGGTTTGAAAAGGCTCTGAAGCCTCGAAGCCCCAAACCTCAACATGCCTACAACCCTGATCCCCTACAGTTAAACCCTTAAGGGCTTAGGGTTTTAGAGCCCTTAACCCTCAAAACAAAAAAAACACGCCTAGATCCTAAGAGCTGAAACATGCTAGAACAGCACGCCAGAGTGCTGAACACATGTATGGTAGGCAGTGCAGCTTTGCCACCTCTCCGGACAGAAAGCCTGGGAAGCTCAGGTACATCGGTCTGAGATTTTGAAGCTTCTATAATTACCCATAGGCTCCTATCTAGTTCCTTCTTGGGGTCTTTGATGGTGTTTTGGTGAGGGATCATAAGATACTACCCAAAATGGAACTGCATTGGAGAGTCTGGGTAAGCGGGTTCTACGGCGAAGAGGGAAGGGTCTAGACTTTCGTTGTTACGGGCCACAGAGGGTTTACTGGAGAACGGAGCTAACAAGTGCACGGCAATGGAGAGATTGGAGAAGTGTTTTGGGTGTAGGCTTCATTGGCTTCTCGTGCTTCTTGTTAGGACTGGATGATTGGCGTTGTGTATAGGGATATGCGGAGTATACCCTAAACTCCGAAACTTCTAAACTCTTAAACCCTAACCCCCAAGCTCCTAAAGTCCGAAACCTTAAACCCTCACCATGATTCCCAATGAACAGGAGCATGGCTTTGGGCTTGAGCAAGAGGGGGGGAAGGGTTAGCATTTAGGGCTGAATCCCAGGGAGCCCAATACCCTTCGTTAAGGAACATACCTTGGGCCTAGGGCTTAAGGTTTAGGGTTTAGGGTTGGGAGCCCAATTCTCCTGAATTAAGGAATACAGCTCAAATCATATTAGGGACCCTCGTAGCTTTAAGGGTATATTCCTTCATTAAGGGGTATGGGACTCTCTTGGGAAGCGAAGCAGAGCTTGGAGGAGTGCATGTTGGGCTGCCGGCTTAGACTTAGAATGCGGTAGGATGTGGAGTGTGAAAGCCTGATAAGCCGGGAAAGTTATCCTCTCAAAAACTTACATTCCAACGTTAAAGCCATGGGCCCCTGGCATGGGCCCTTAATTCTGGGATCCTTGTGTACCTACTATATACCCTATATGTAACCTTAAGGGCCCCTAAAAAGGCCTAAGGACCCATATTAGGGGCCCATGCTTCTAACCTTAGGTACATAGGTGAAGTATAGCAGACCCCGAGAGAAATCATCCAGGCCTCTACAGTACTCACAACGTAGGCAAGGGGAGCTTGAAACCCTAAACCCTAAACCCTAAACCAGGGTGCCCAATGTGTCCCAAATTCCCCTTCATGCAGGAGGAGTTCAGCTTTCAGCCTTTACCTAAGAACCAGTGAGGCACACATAAAAGCCCGTACGGCCTCCATTCTGTCTGATTGGAGCACACTTCTTTGGCCACTTTGGGGGTTCCAGGGTCGATGGCAAGCTGGCTGAGGTCAGAAGTTTTCTCATATGAAACATATCGAACTCAGTGCACTCCTCGACGAAATGCCTGCAGAAGATATACTCGGGGTTTACCCCTTCATAACCTAAATAGTAGTCCCCTATATAATCCCTATATAACCCCCTATAAGGAGCTTAGAGTATAGCTCACATGATGGATGAGCAGCCAAGGCATTGGTGATGCTATCGAAAGCAAAGCTGCAGCATGGCTAAAAGCATCAGGGTTTTAGTAGGGGCCTAAAGAATTACCTATATTATTCTATATTAGGCCTAAATATTTAGGGATTAGGGTTTGGGGACAATTAGCAATATTATGGTTCCATATTCCTTGTACAATTCTAGTATATGGTACTTCAAATGGACCTCAAAATGATGTTGGTAATTATTTAGGCCCCTAAACCCTATTATAATATGGTGGTTTCCATTTTCTTTTCCATTATCCCAATATAACCCCTATATAACCTTATATAATATTGGTAATTATTTAGGCCCCTGTAGTGCAAGGGCTTTTCCAGGCAATTACCTCGGCCTATGGGGGCTTCCTCTTTTTTCTTTGTAGGATTCTTCTTAACACTAGTTTGGGATCCCTCAACAACGACAGCATAAAGAATCAAGAGGTTTAGGGTTTAGGATTTTAGGGTTTAGGATTTGGGGTTTAGGGTTGAGGGCTTGTTTCGTTCGTTCATGTTAATTAGGCCTACGGAGCGTGTTTGCTTCTGATTGAATGCATGGATCTCTTACTGCTGAGAATGCCGGACAAGAGTCGAGCCTAGGTCCGTCTGCGAGGGACGTGGAGATGCAGGTGAGATAAACCACGGCATCGTCAAGGCCAGGGAAAGTTGAAGAGCCTGAAACCAAGTGAACTTACTGTCTACTTAGAACCCTCAGGCCTCTGTTGACCTGCAGGGTGTACTTACAATTCTTTGCGGTGAGGAACAAGTGCATTGCAAGGATCCATTCCTTCGTTCCACTAGGGCATCGTAAGGGTCTAGTCTGGAGGATGAGGAAGACGCAAAATGTGAAAGTGCTGCCAGTGATGACCTAGTGCGCAACCATGGCCGCATGATATTGGTTTTATTGGCTGACCAACTGGAAAGTTCCACAACCCTTTCCGCTGGTCAACCGTATAGCCCCAAAGCGCCACCTCTAAACCTAACAAGTTCAATCTTTTCCAGGTAACCGCACGCTTGGCAATCGAGCCATTAATCGAAATTTACACCACAACCGCTTAGCGCAAATGCATTCGCCAAAATGCTGGAATCTCTATAAAGCCAAAACCATAGTCACAAAACCACAGTCGTCAATCCCTTGACCTCAATCCCCAACCCCACCCCGAAGCCCCCTGATGAACTCAAACCCTACATCCCTTGGGCATGAAACCAAATCTTGCAGCAGTGGGCTTAGGGTTTAAGATTTAAGGTTCATTACCATTACTTAGGGTTTGGGGGGTGATCATTTTGATCTTCAACTGTTGTCAAAACTGGGATTACTGAAAATTGAGAACACTAAGTAATGGTAAGTTTATATGGGCTTGAGGGCTTAGGGTTTAGGACCCTTTTCACCCGAATTCCTGATCCTGCTCCTTGTAAACTCTAAGCTCTGCAGCGACCATCTGGTTCCTTGTTAGGGTTTAGGAATTTAGGGGTTGAGGGGTACAGGTTTAGGGGTTTAGGGGTTTAGAGGTTTGGGGGTTAGGGTTAAGGGGTTTAGGGTTGAACGGATTGAGGGTTTAATGAGGGTAGTAAATTTCAAGGTATACCAAAGCTCAATAAGGAATGTAACAGATTGATGTCTCCAGACATGAAGTCGCTTCTTGGTGAGTGTATATCGGGTTCCTTAAGAATATTGGTGAGCTTACACATTTGGGTGTCCATTCTGCGGGGACAAGGACTTAAAATCCTACCAGACATGAATACATGAAGCTGGAGCTTGCCAGGTAGCTCCACACCCAAGACCCCAACTCCTTGACTAAGAAGCCCTAACTTCTTATCACCCTATGAACCCTAAACCCTGAATGAGCTATAGTCTAGTCCCCCGGTATCCCCCTTGATAAGCCCTATAATACATGCCCTACATAATTCCCTATATAGCTCCCTTCAAGGAGTTTTTACTCTAGCTAAACCCTATATTGAACCCTAAACCCTAAACCCTAATCCCGAAGCCATAAACCCTAAACACTAAAGCCTAAACCCCAATCCCCAACCCTGATCCCTCAACCCTAAACCCTAAACCATGGCCTTCAGCCCAAGCTTGCCAGGTGACTCAGCTGGCTGCTGATCGAGTTGCTCAGATGCGACCGCACCATCGAGTTCTGATGGCCGAGGCAAGGGGTTGGGGTTTAGTTTTGGGGTTTTGGCTTTAGGGTTTGGGGGGTGTAGGCTTCAGGGTTTAAGGATTAGGTTCAGAATTAAGGATGTTGGGTGGTTCGGGGCTTAATAGGCTTTGGGGCGTATGGAATTTCCATAGGTTCATCAGAATGCGGGTCACTTTGGCGGGATTCGCGGTATAGTTCGGGCCCGCATACGAATTTCTCCATTTTCGGAAGAGTGATTTAGGCCAAGTGTCCCATTAGGGGTTGTGGGGCTACTGTTTATGCGGGTTTTGGACTAGGTTGAAAGGTTGAGGGCTTGGAGTCTATGGGGATGATATTGGAAAGCACAGTTTGATACACGAGCCCTGGATAGAGTCGAACTGATGACATTAAGTGTTACCTCATGAATCCTCAAGTTTAGAGCTCAGAGCTTGCAGGCCGCCTTTGGTAGCTCCAAAAAAGTTCAAGGTTGAGGGTTGGGAGTCTGAGTTTATCGTCAGAGCTTGGCCGGCTTGGCTGATCATGCTACTGGTACCTATCATTGAGGCAGGCGTCGGATCATGCCTTTTTTGCCGGAACATGTTTGGTGGAGCGCTCTTTGTATCTAAGGTTTGTCTTGAAGAGTCAGGTTCATACATGCGGGCGTCAACTCATGACATTTGCCTGCCACCACTCCTCAGCTGTTGCCCCCTGCTCACATGAGCAGGAAGACACGGAGAGTCCGGATGAAAACACAAGGGTGCTGCCCTAGGTTGGTTGAAGGATGACCGTGTCTCGGCAAGATCTCTACAGCTCTTGCCCCACGGGGCTCCCTGTTTTTGGCCACCTCCATGTGCAGTCACGGCTTTCTCAGTTCAGCCTACCCTGATGCCTGTACCTCATGGAGTACAACAAATTCCACTGGGTTTCATGCAGCCTTTGCAGCCTCCCCAAGGGAAAGCACCTGCATGTTCATGTGGTGCTAGCCCTACGGGAACCCCTGAGTGAACCCTCCATATATGCGAGCTTATCTGAAAAGAGCTTGCCTTAACGCGGCCTGCTGTACTTTCTGCACAGTCCCTATGCATCCCGGGGGTCCCTTCAGACCCTCAATCTTGCGGAACCACCATATCCCAAACCTTATGCCAACCCCGGTGCGAAGCGTAACTTGATCGTGCTGAGCTGTGCCAGGCACTGCTGACGATGTCCTTGGGGCTTCGCAGCTGCATGCATGTTGAGGGGTGTAGGGTCACCTGAGCTATAGTCTAAACTCCTAGCATCCCCCTTAACAAGACCAACGCTACTCTTCACAGTCCCCTATATAACCTCCCTTTTAAGGAGTTTAGACTATGGCTCACCTGGACAGGACTCATATCAGGGTCAGGTGAAGGCCGACGACGCTTCTGCTTTGACCATGATTGTCGCTGTCCCTCCGGCACGAACCCTGAACCCAAAACCCTGCGCCACATTTGTTTGAGACGTAGGACTTTGCTAGGAAGATCACAGCAACGGATCCTCCATTCTGTGCAGGGTGTAGGGCTTAGAGTAATCAACGCTTTGAAGCATAGAGATCTTCAACGCAGGGATCAAGTGCAAGGATTCGCTTCAATCCCTCCCAAGGGCCATGGGGCTACCCTATGCAGCCGCCCTGGCTGGGTTGGCTGGATGCTGTAGTCTGGTTCTGTGGCTTTGGAGTTTAGAGTCTGCTAGCTGCATATGGCAGTTTCCTCTACAATCGATGGCCCAATGTAGATCCCAATATGCTACAATCTTACTATGGGGACCCCTAAAAAGGCACCCCTTCGAGATGCCCCCATGTCAAGTGCGAAGCCTCTCTTCGGGATGTGGAACAGGTAGATGCGTGCAAGGGGATGCGCCTAGAATGGGCCTGCAAAGGGCGCTTTCTTGAACAATCCCCGCCTGGGGGGTTTCTCAACATTAGGGGTTCCATTTTTGCGATCCCCAAAATAAGGATTTCGTACAGTATATTGGGGTGCGGGGACACTACATTCTCGGGCGCTTCCACTGAAGCTTCATGGCTCCTCCATTGTGTGAGCTACATGATGCAAGCCAGAATGACGGGTCATGGTACCCACCCTAGAACCTAAACCCTAAACCCTTAACCCTATCCATGCATGCGTGTTTAGGACTGAGCGCTGATGGTAAGGCATCTCCGAAGTTTGTCACGCGGTTCAGGGTTTAGGGTTTAGGGCTTGGGTTTAAGGACTTTGTCTAGCGGATATACACGAGGCCGTTTGATGAGCTCCTCAACCAGTACATTGGAGATCTACGGTAAACTAACAACTCAGAAGATAAATTGTTAAGGGTGCAAAGGAAGAGGGGGAGTGGGGGGGTGGGGGGGGTTAAGGATATTTTCCTTTGTATGAACCCGAGATACACCCGCTTTCCATATCAATTTCCGTGCTCTGTCCCATTTAGTCCTTCATGTCTTGTAGTCATCTAGGCCCCTGCCCTAAAACCCTAAACCCTAAACCCTAAACCTTTGGAGGAAGCAGAAGCTTAGGCTTATGCGTTCCGACGGATTGCGGAGCGCTCTCCAAGCCGCAAAGGACTTTGTCGGAGATAGTGGTTTCCTCACGAAGGGGTAGATTTGTTTAGGGTTTAGGGTTTAGGGTTTCCTCACAAAGGGGTAGATTTCATCGTTGTGGGTGGGGGACAAGCAGGGCTAGATTATGTGGGAGTATACGTTGGTGCCCCACTGTTGATAGAATCCACCATCTTTGATTGAGGGTTGATTTTACACAGCCCAGCAGGAGATAGCTCGGAATTAGTTTTGTCAGGCCCTAGGGGTGCCCGTGCACTGTTTGGTTTACAGGGCTTAAGCAGAACTGCATTGTCAAGACTGGGACCTTACCAAAACAGCATTTTTCAAGGATGTCCTCAGCCACAAGTTCCTGAAACAAGTCCACGATAGACCAGATCTGAAGATTTATAACTTCATTAGCTACACCTGCTAGCTTTATCCTAGACTTCTTAACTGTGAAGCGGCTTAGGGTTTAGGGTTGAGGTTTGTAAAGCTTGCTGCCCAGGCTCAAAACTAGACCCGAACGGGACGAATGCTGGAAAGACTGCGGCTTACATCGATTATTCTAAGGGGCGCCGTCTGGATACCAAACAAATGGTGACCCTCTTTCGGGAACTAAGAAACAGATCCACCACTTGCTGGTGCTGAGAGGGGTTGATCCCTATGAAAACCCCTGCGTACTCCTATCCAGTAAATTCCATAAACACGGGGCCCAAAATACAGACCCTAATTTTCTACAATGCTGATTGTAGGGACTCCGCCACATGGGGCCCCTGTTCTTGGAAACCACCCACATACTCATACTCCCCTCTCGTAGGATCCCAGAATCAGCCTTGCATGTACTCTCCTTGCACGGTTTAAACACCAGCAAGAAAAGGGTGGTTGTCAAAATGATGGTCCCTTTTTGGATCCCTATTATAATACGGCACCTAATATTTAGTTTGCCCAAAAAGGGACCATAATTTTGATAACCACCCAAAAGGACGCCATGGTCTTCTTCAAGACGGCCGGTCAGGCCCCGGCTGCTTCTTGCGGGCTTTGGGTGTAAGGGAGCTTAAAACAATTCAAGGATCAAGTCCATCGTGGTAGTTCTTATTGTGACGAAACGAATGCTGTTAGTACTTTAAGGCATTTTGGGGTTGTCTGGGCCTAGCCCATAAACTACATAAGTCCACGTCCATATATATATATATATACACATATTTCTACATATGTAGACATATTTATTTATTTATATGTATGTAGATATATAGGTAATGATATGTATTCCTACCTAAGCCTATAAACCCTAATCAATAAACTGCGTTGGGGGCTTATTAGGAGCTGGATGCTCAAGCAAACTTACCACTCGTTATGGCTTTGGTTCTCATGTTTTTTTTTTGGCACCTGGTTTTAGTGTCTAGGTTTAGGGTTTAGGGTTCAGGGTAACAATCCTAAAGCCCAAGAAAACGCCCAAAGATAGGGCTGTGGAAACTGCATCCATCATGCAGCGGCAGCGGTTTTGACCAGGCTCTGTAGCCCTATCTACGCCCTAAACAGACCCTAAACTTAAACCCTGAACCCTAAGCCCTATCAACCCTGCAATATCATCTCTGCACTTGGAGCACCTCATATACTCCTGAACAAAATGATCATTCCTATGAAGCACCGACCAAGGGCTCCGAATTCCGAGAAGCTCTCCAAAACTGGGTTGCTGTTAAGGCGCTCACCTTCAGTTACCAGAATGGGTATACATAGTAATTAGTAGGGTTGCCCCAATATAGTAGCTTAAATTAAGTTCCTTACCAGCAACCCAGAAAGGTGCTTATCATCCCCATAGAGGTTCCGCCCCTAAATTCACCTTAGACCCCAAGCCTCGTCTGAGGCCCAAGCCTCCACAAACTCCCCCTCCGCTTAGGGGGTATATAGGGATATTACCCCGATAATGGAGAATGGAATGGAAAATAACATGGAATATGAAACGAAAACCCTAGGTCCCTTTCAAGGCTTTCCGACCCTAAGCTCCTGTAATGTGGAAGCTCCTATCTGCTGGATGATGATGATGAAGAAGCTCCTGGGATCATGGGTTACCTAGCCATCGAGAATAGTCTCCAACCAAGGTTCCCCCTTAATTAGGCGTATTTAGGGTTATTCCATTTTATGACGAGCGAAGAGTAAACCTACCGGAGGGAAGAAGTATGGGAAGCATGGTTAGGAGAATCCACAGTCTTGTTCATAAGCTCATTATAACCTGCACCAACGCCCTGTTCTAAATAAGTAGGCCTCTATATTATCCCAAAAATCTCGTGGAAGCCGAAGCGAGGAGTCGCAAGCGGCGCATGCGCAGCTGGCATTGGCTGAGGCCGAGGTCCGCAACCCCTGGATTGGGATACTGTGGTGCCGGAAGACTGAACGGTGCCTTTAGAAGGGTCCATAAGGATTCTAAGGGGGGCTGTGCGGTATATAGAAGGATGCACTCTGCGATCTTGATTGATGAGGGATGGCTTCCCCACATAGTAATATCCGAGCAAGAAATCAGATAGAAGCAATAATAATAACCAACACTGCAGAATCGAATGGGGAAGAACATCGAACATCAAATGGAAGCTGGTCTCATATAGAGGTTATAGGGCGACCTTGTCGCGAAAAGGAAGTATGCAAACATACCAGCATTGTGCTATGATTCCTTCGTAATTCTTTTGCCCTCGCAAAATCGAAAAACTACTCTACTTGGCTACGTCCTGAATTTCTGGTTTTCATATAGGGTTCAAGGCTCCAAGGAAATACGTGTCAGTGCTGTTATGTGGGCATTTCTCCAAATTCAGGCCTCCGTCTTTCCCCCAAGAGTAGCAACTAGGAAAGTAATCATAGCAATTATTGTGAAACCATAATAGTAGAAATTGTGGTAAATCAAACCGGACCAAAAGCAAGCCCGTGCTTTTGCTTACTGGTGGGTAGTAGGGAATGAGGGAATATATTGTATAGGGGTTTCATGTGGACAATCGTCCTTTCGTATTCCCTACTAAATGCTTGAGGAACCCTCCCAAACTTCGCGTGAGGGTGTCAAATTTATGTGTGTTTTATCGGGCCTTGTTTGTGGACTTCTTGCTTTCGATGCCGCTGTTCAGGGAAACCCCGTAAACCTAAAACCTGAAACCCTAGACTCCGAACACTAAACCTTAAACCCTATAAACCTTAAACTGTAAACCCTAAACGCTAAACTTTAAACCCTGTAAACCCTAAACCCTATACACCCTAAATCCTAAACCCCGAACCTTGAACCCTAAATACCCGGTAGGCCCGAAAGGCATGTTTCTTTTTGTGGATCCGGACGGTGCTTTTAACTTTTCAAGGAGATTGGGGCTTAACCCTAAACCCCCAGCCCCCCTAAACCCTATACACCCTAACACCCCTAAACCCGAAACCCCAAATTCCCCTAAACCCTATTGACGATTCTTTGGTCCTGACAAACTTGGTCCTGACAATCTGGGTGGGTCCTCTTTAGCTGGGAATGAAGGAATGGCAAAAAACATGGAAACTACTACAACGGTGTTATACCGGGTTTAAGCTCCTTGGTCTATTGTCCCTCCTGGCATTCTCATCACAATACGGGCCTGCGGTTTTCTTTCATAGCGTGGTGGCAAACCATCACCTGCAGAATCCAAGAAATCTTTCTGCGAAAGCAAGCTGAGTCTTGCGCGTAGCTATGACACCGTCATATCTGACAGGTAGTATGCCCCAACGGCTTGCCTGAGTCAGCACGATACCGTAATGAGGAGACTTCGCATGCCATGTAAATGCCAACATCTTTCTCTTGTGTCGCCCTTGCATGATCCTGATGTAATCCCTGCTCTGTACTACTGTCACTATTGCTGTTGTGATTATTGTTATTCCTATTATTACTATGACTATTATTCTTACTATTTATTATTAATATCATTATGATTATTATTGTTACTACTGTACTACACTCCAGAGGTGTGTATCGAAGTTTCACGACGTCATCTTGCAGCTAGATCCTCGTTGCCCACTTGTCGTCCCACATGCCCTGCAGGATGCCAAACTGGACGCACAGATACCACACCCCAAGCCCCAAACCCTAAACATGCTGAACCTGTGGAAGAACTTCCATTACAGACTCTAAACCCAATGTATCCCTATATATCCCAGACACCCCTACAGAACCCTTATAAAGACCGTGAAAGGTACCCCTAGACCCTAAACCCTAAACCACCCTTGGAAGTGCAGGTTGGCCTGGGCCGTGCGGCGCTTGCCAAAGAGGATGCTCAGGAGGCGTCCAGAGTTCTCATTCAGCTCGGAGGGTTTAGGGTTTAGGATTAGGGTTCAGCGTTTAGGGAGTGGTGTTCAGGGTTTGGGGTTCAGAGTTTAGGTATTAGGGTTTAGGGATTAGCGTTTAGGGTTTAGATTTGAGCTATAGTCTGAATTCCTCCAAGAGGTTGTATAGGGGATTATATAGGGAACTACTTTGGGGATTGCAAGCGGGATAGGGGTTTAGACTAGCTCAGCTGATGTCTGGGTATTTAGGAGGTCCAGGAGCTGGCCAGATACTTCCACAAAAGCCTTTGGCACCGTAAACGCTGATTCTTTGCGAAGAGGCAACGCCCTGAATTTTGGATCCTCTTATGATCATATGATAGAACGATAAATATAGGATCCTAGTTTTGAGGGCTCGGGTTACCAAAGCCTTCTGGTTTGTTTCGACTATTCCTTCGTACTCCCATGCTAAAGCTGTTCAAGCTCTTCCTGGTTCTGTTACGATTCCATCGACCTGCTGGTGCTTGAGGGGGAAAGGGGAGTGAATATAGCTACCACGATAGGAGTCTATATTGACTATACGGGGTACTTATCCCTAATCCGTAAACCCTAAGGTATATATCCAGTAAGAGGAGATGCAGAAATCATGGTAGTTTACTCTCAGCCGTCCACTGGTGAGCGTGCTGCTTGCCTTTCGGGCATTCATAGGGGCTTCTCGAAAAGTAGGGGTCTCCTTTTTGGGCATCCTATAGACACGGGGTTTGTGGTTCAGGGTCTAGTGTTATTTGGATGCATGTAATAGGGACCCCCCCCCCCAACTTGCAGACATGCTCCTGCACAGTGTGCCTGATTTCGCTTCGCTGCCTTCATGAGTCGCTGTGAATCAGTGGGATCAGAACTGTATGGGTGTTGTAGAGGAGGAGTTGGGATTTTGTGGGTGGCTAGTCCCCTAAACCCTAAGCCCTAAACCCTTAGTGTACGCTCACCCTACTCCGCGCGAGGATGGAGCTCGACTGCATAGGATCTGCAGTAAACCCCATTGGCCCCAGACTCCACCGCAAGAAGAGCCTTGCAAACACGCCCAAAGACGCCTTTGACACTACAAACCTACACCCCAAACTCAAAAAAGCCTGCGCTCAGAGCCCCAAAAATCTTAGACCTCAATATTCTACAATCTTTATGATGGGGGCCCCAACACATGGTACCCCTATTGCTGGGAAGCCCTTATTAAACCTAAGCCCGACATATCCCTATATACGCCCTATATTAATATAACCCCATTGGTCACTTTAAATGTACCTCACTTTTTCAGAAAACCTTGACCCTAAACCCTACATATCCCTATATTGCCGCCATATAACCACCATAGGCCATTTTAAATGTACCCCTCATTTTTGGGAAGCTCTTAACCCTAAACCATACATATCCCTATACGACCCTTCTATATAAACCCAAAAGGCCACTTCAATGACACCCCTAATTTTGGGGAAGCCTACATATCCCAATGTTACCAGATAGATAAACCCCCGTAAGCCACTTTAACGGTACCCCTAATTTTGGCAAACCCCCAGATTAGCTTTAAATCCTAAACCCAAAACCCTAAGCCCTGAGCACTAGACCATAAACCCTAAGCCCTAAACCCTAAGCCCTAGACCATAAACCCTGAGCCCTAAACCCTAAACCCTAGACTAGAAACCCTAAGCCCTAAACCCCAAGCCCGAAGCCCCTGAACCCTAAACCCCTAAACCCCTAAACCCTAAACCCCTAAACCCTAAGCCCCTAAACCCTAAAACTCAAAACCCCAAGCAAGCTGCGGCTGCAGGCCGCCAAAGTCCTTAAGGAGCTCGAAGACTTCAACGGCGCTGGTCTCAAAGGGGGGGGGGGTTCCCAAGAATTAGGGGTTTACCTGAACCCCAGAAGTATGTAGAATAACAGCCTTTTGGGCTGTTTTTAGGGGTTTGGGTCTATTATTTTACCTACTTTTAGGGTCCAGGTAGGGTTTAAGGATAGGGTTTATGGTTCAGAGTTCCTGTAACAAGGATACGGGTATATTGCGGTCTACATTGCGCCCCGCCCCTATTTGTGGAGATTGCGAGATCTCTTTTGCTGTGCTTTGCAGTCGTGAAGTGAAGTAAAGGCCTGTCAATGCTCAGAATCAGGCTGGAAGTTGGTTTATCCCGCAAGTCGAAAATTCTGGGTAGGTTTGGGTTTAGGGTTTAGGGTTTGGGGTTTAGAAAGTCTATGACGAGGATTTTCTTTTGGGATCTTAGTTTTCGTTATTCAGGCCTCTGAAGGCGGTTGTCATAAGGAGGAGGTAAGGGGTTCAAGGTTTCAGGTGGTAGGGTTGGAGTTGTGGCTGAAGCTTCCAGAGTTCGAGGCACAAGCAAGCGTCGCTCGGTTTACTGCAGCAGGTTCCCGCAGCAATGAGGGTCCTTTCTTTTTGTGATTCCTTGTAGAACATAGACGTACGAAAATCCACACCCAGAACTTGGAGCTCGCACTTGCAAAGCGCTCCATAAAATCTGTAAACTGCTGCTACTGAATTTACTGCATTCTAGCCCTACAACCTATAAACCCTAAGCCCTAAACCGTAAGCGCTCAAGCCGAAGCCCTAAACCCCAAGCCTTAAACCCCCAAGCCCACAAACTGAATCCTCGGATGCTCCTTCACTGAGTTCCTCACTCTGAAGCCTAAAGCCCAAACCCAAGCCCGGAGGTCCGAATCCTAAGCCACGCCCCTGTACTTGGGTGGTTTCGGAGATAGGGTGTCAGGGGTACTTAGTAAGTTATCAGCCAATGATATCCTCAGGTATCCCCATTAACCACTTATTTAGAAATCCCCATGACCCTCCAGATAATCCCTTCCCACTAATATCAAGCACTTCCCACCGGCTGGTATGAGATATTCTCGAAAGAACACCAGGATATTCAGGGACTTGCTGAATATTGTAGGGGGTGCGGGACGGTTGACATGTTTGGGAGACCTTGGGATCACCTTAACACTCCCACCCACCTTCAGAAAAGGCTTGATCAAACGAAGGGCTATCTTGCGCCAAGTTTGAGCCTTATTCGGGGGGGAGGGGTGTTGGGTGTTGAGGTGGGGGGGTGGTATAGGATCCTATGAGATATTATTAGTTTGAACCTATGAGATATTACTAGTTCGAGCTCTTTAAAGAGGGTTATCGAGGGGGAGCTACTAGGAGTTTAGACGATAGATCCTATGGTGAAAGGCCAAGATCGCGCGCTTGACATCATCGACTCGGCACACCAGGCAGCCGTATAGAGAGAGGTTACATGAGCTCTACTCTGAACCCTTCAAAGAATAATAGGGTTTAGGGTCTAGACTCCTTAAAAGCGGTTATATGGGGGATTGTTTAAGAAACTATCATAATCTGGAGTCCTGATTAGTGTAGGCCCCCCCCCCAACGAATCTGGATCCTCGGTTTAATTTAAATGCAATAGGAGGAATCAGGATCGTCTCGGTAATAGATCAGAAGGGTTGTAGGGTTTTAGAAGGCATTTGGAGGGGTTTCTATTGAACTTCTCTCAGAATTATTTTTTTGGCCACGCTACTTTGCACAATGAAGGGCCTCCAAAACAAATTGGGCGGACTGAATAATTTCGGCGAAGCTTTGCAGAATTGAGGCTCCCAGCGCTAATCGGCGTTTAACACTTGGGTTAGGGCTTGTTAAGGGGTATACTAGGAGTTTAGACTGAGCTCATGTTGTAATAGCCCCTAGGTAGGACAAAGCTGAAGTTCCAGAGCCCCTTTGGGGGGCTTACGGAGGGGTATACACTGTATTTAGGGTTTCGGGTTTAGGGTTTAGGGTATACAGTTCTAAATGGAAGTTTGGGTGCGGGTTTTGATGGCAAGGTACCGCTGGCAAGGTAAAGCCGGGTTAGAACATCATCGCCTGTCTTCCCATATGAAAATGCTGACTCTCAAATAACCGAAACTTTTGCATTTGAATTGCAGAGCCTACTCATGACAGTCCTAGGGCAAACATTCCGCACTTGGGTTGCTTGGGTCAACAGATGAAATACCAGCCAAACATCGCAAATGCAAAGCCTGCCCCAAACATTCAGTAAGTCGTCAACTTAAAGGACATCTCCCACACCCCACTAGCCTGCGATCGCAGGGTTCAGCTGCGCAATTCATTGGAGTCTCCTTTGAGGGTACTCCGGCACCCTTGGTTCCCACGCTGTAGGAGGGTCTAGGATTTAGGGTTTAGGGCTTAGGATTTAGGATTTAGGATTAGGGTTTCTCGGTCTAGGGTTTGAAATTGTTGTCGTGGCTTCTGGTTGAAGGTGTAGAGTCTATAGGGCCTCAGGGTTTGTAATCCCTGTATGCCCTCAGGAACCCTAAACCCTCAGGTTTCCATTCGGACAACTCTATTGGCCCCGCCACAATCCTACAGTTTGTTGTCTGCACTTCCTAGTCTAGAAGCTCCGACCCTGCGCTTCACACGCTAGAGGTCGAAGCTCTCAAGCCTAAGCGTCAAGCTGAAAGCCTAAAGCCGTAAACCAATCTGAAAGGCCCCCGGACCCACACCCCAAATCCGCCAAATCCCTAGATCCAGAGAACCCGAAACCACGAAACCCCAGTACCCTAGACCCAGACCACGCAACCTAAACAAATGTGTCTTCCACAGATCCTGGGTCTTCCTACGCGCGCAGAGCTAGCGTTGGAAGAGCAGAAGAAGCGGCAGGCGACCAGGGTTCAGGGGCTGGGCAAAAGGGCTGCGGAGTGTCTGGGCTCAGGGGGTTCAAGGGTTTCGGGGTCGTCAATTCAGGGTCGAGTTTGGGTTTTGTGGGAAGCTTTCTCTTGGTACACTCTTTCTGTGTTAGCTACGATATTTGTGGTTGTTCTTTATTGTGGCATTCAGTTACACATTGCGGTAAGTATTTTCCATTGCATGCTAAGGTGCCAGGGTTAAGGATTGAAGTCAAAACCCGTCAATCGATAATGAATTCCTTCTTCGACAGTTACTTTGCAATTCCTGCACCCGATACTCACCCTCCCCCCAATGCTGAATAGACCTTACAAGAGCCTACAAAGAATCAGGAAATCGAGCGCGAACGGGGACAGATTTGACATCAGGGGTTTTTGGGAGCGAAGGGTGTGCAAATATGGGGCAAGTGACGATCATGCAACATGTTGAGTTGAGAGCCCAACACTCAGGAGCAGCTGCGCCAGCAGCAGCAGTTGCTCGGCAAGCATAGAAAGAAGTTCAGGAGGGAGACCCTCGAAACTGAAAAGAAGGGGTAGGGGGTACTAGTGGTGGTTTGGGAATAAACCTTACATAGTATTTTCTCTTATTTGACATTCCTTACTAACCTACAACAAGGGGTAGTACATTAGCAGGGCTCTGACAGGTCCATAGAGTATGATTTGCGTGTTTTTTTGGAGGTTCTAAATGAGCTGTAGTCTACAGTCCTTGATGATGGGGGACTTTGTAGGGCTGCTAAGACGGGAGTTTATTAATAAGGGGGATACTAGGAGTTTACTGGGTTGCTGTTAAGGAACTTAAATTAAGTGACCATAATGGGTATATATAGTGAATAATAGGGTTTCCCCAACATGGTAACTTAATTTAAGCTCCTTAAACCCCTATATTCCCTCAGTTTCCATTTCATTTTCCAGTTTCTTTTCCATTTGATTCTCCATTATTAGGGGGATAATCCCTTAATTTAAGTTCCTTAACAGCATCCCAGTTGAGTCTATAGCTCAGCTGTATCCAACTCCAAGAGGTTCCATGTACCTCAACTCGCAGGGCTAGAATTTCATTCTGCCGTGGGTGTTCCAATTGTTCTTGCGGCGATTTCGTGAGGGGTCTCTTTGTGATCCATGAACGACCCTGAGTTCGTGAATTGCAAAGCGCATCCACTTATTCAATCTGTGGCCCGCTACAAAGGTCTTGCCCTACCCTTAACATCCCTAAGCCGAAGCCCAAATCCTAACCCCCGATGCTTAGTAGGTAGCCTGGGAATGGGTATTGGTTGTGATCCTTAGTCAGCCATGAATGGGTACAGATCATTTGGGGGGTTATATATGGGACTGGCTACAGGGATCCATGTTTTCATGCCCTACGAGGCGCGAGGTGAAGCTTCCGAACCCCAAACTGGCAGACTTCTCACTATTATTATTATTATTATTGTTGTTGTTGTTGTTACTATTATTACTGTCATTACTATTGTTTAACACATGGAGCGCAGAACGGCTCTTTTCTGGATGCAGATCGGAGTTCCTCAAAGTTATTTCCTCAGAGTCCCCCCAAAAATCGATCTTTGAGGCAAGCTGTCTCAAGACCACTGAAATTCTGAGAGGCGTCGTAAACCCCCAGGAGAATGTAGTCCTGCTTCTCCTGACATCAGAAATGCAGCGCATGATTCTGGGCCTAAAACCCTAGACCCTAAACCCTAAACCCTAAATAGTAGCTTCCATTTTCTTTTCCATGATCCCAATATTACCCCAATATAATACCCCAAGTATTACCCCAATGGGACCCTAAATCCTAAGCCGCCTAAGAAGTCACAGCTAAGGCAATGGGCACTGCAGTTGCCCGGCTTCATCTTAGCAGGCATTTGTGGAATTTGTCTAAACTCCATAAAGGGGGATCTAAAGGGGATAAGATAGGGAAGCATTAGAGGGGTTATGGAGGGGGATACCAGGAGTGTAGACTATAGCTCATCTGGTCTCTGTTCGGTTGCGTCTGTTGGTGTGCCAAGTTAATGGTCACCTTTGTGGTATAGGGCTGGCTATTCGTGAAAAAGTTCATGTTCGCCGTAAATATGTAGAGACTCTGATGCCAACATCCGAAAGGGCATCTCCAATCTCTGCTGCAACGTAAGATGAAACAACAAGGGCGAGCTATGCAGGGTTGCCGGAGGACTTAGTGACGTAGAAGCGCTGCGTGCATATGGGCGATACAGGACTTAGTAGTATTTGTGGTCCATGCAGGGTGTACTTTGCGGCTTTGTTCACTCCATTGCTTTGCAGCCGCCTAATCTTGCCTCCAAGGTATTACCAGCAACAGCAACTGCAAGCTCAGCAAAGCGGCGCACCTCCTCCTCTGCCGCCGCAGATGATGATGCCCAGCCCCTCGCTCACCTTCCTAAGATGCAAACGCTCAGGCTTGAAACGCCTCAGCATATGGGAGTTGGTCAAAACATTTCCCACACAATTCCCACGGAGGCCTCATAATCCTGCTATAGTTTCTACATATTGCAGGGTTTCCTGGAATAGCATATTTTGCGAGAAGCCATGCAGCTGGAAGCAGTGTAGTAGTGATCATGGATTGCATAGCCCTTGGGCAAGCATAAAATACCTCCAAATCCTGTCAGTTGGTGTCATGAGTAGGCCTCACAAGGACTCAATGGCCACTTGCCTGTGTAGAGACAGTGTCTACATAGAGACACAGTAAGCAGCAAGGTACTGTAGGCTTTACCTGCAGGAAGCAGCAAACCAAATGGAGTAGTATTTTATTTGGGGATACTACGGTACCCAATATAGTAAGATTATATCCTCCTTTTGGGGTATAGTATATTATATAAGGAATATAATCTTACTAGGTTCAACCACCAGAAAAAAACGCTACTCAATAATGTAACCCCAATATAACCCCAATATATACCCTATTATAATATAATAGTTTCCATTTTCTTTTCCATTATCCCTATATAACCCTAAACCCTACGAAAGCTCCAGGGCTCCCTTTGTCCAGGTCATGCCTCTGACTTTTCTAGCCTGATGAGATCCGAAAGGTTTGCAGAAGTAGGTACACTCCCGGAAACTCACATGGAAACCCAAAAAGGGCCCTATAAAGACTACAGTCCCTCTAAAATGGAACTATATGGGTTTCCATGTTAATTTGGGGGAGTGTAAAACCCAAAAGTACCAGAAGCCTGCTTGTTGTCACCCTTTGCTTTTCATCTTCTGAAGAGCCTGGCTTCTGCTCAGGCTTCCGTGTCATTTTGAGCTAGCCGCAGCTATGAACATATAGGGGTTTGCCAAAATTAGGAGTACCATTTTTGGCGGGTCTCTATAATAAGGGTCATAGTATTTTGGGGTCTATATTGGGGTTCCCTTATTTAGTTAGGCAAACTACCATAAAGTACTTGTAGGTTCATGGTGGCTATATCTGCGGTCTTGAGTAGGCTAAGTGCAGCTACGGCTAGTCACAACCTCATTCTGGGCCCCTGTGACCACCTTACAATACAAGCAACTGTCTATGTCCAGGCCTGGGGTCGAGATTTCAGGATTCAGGATGTGCTGGTTGGAGGCTCATGGGTCGTGTCAAGTCGCAAAAGAGTCTTGCATACTCCATAAAAGAAGGGTACTATGACTGTAGTCGGCCTAATGCAAACCTACTTATCCCCCCGAGACCGCAGGCCAGCTTTTGTGGTGTTGCAAGTGGTGGCCAGATCGGGACTTAAACAAGCGATCGGTGTATGTAGTGCACGGACAAGATGACCTCGGCCCTTGATAGGTCAGAATGCGGTCTTGGCAAGATGGGTTACTATCAAAACTATGGGCCCCTTTTGGCTAGATTATGTTTTGGCACATAATTTTTAGGGGTACCAAGCTGGGACCCTAATTTTGGGAACTACCCAGAGAGTTGTGAAACACGCGCGAAGTGCCATGTCCTGCAAGACACAGTTTTCCGGACATGGCTTTCAACACGGCAAAGGGAAGGGTTAATACCCTAAATCCTAAAGCCTGAATCCTAAACCTCAAACCCTAAACCCTAAACCACCATAAAGAGGAGTTGGGCCATGCCAGCCTGCAGCACAAGGTTTCTGTTGGTATATAACCAACTGTTTTGGGGGGTGGCAAAAAATTAGGCTTGGTGGGCCATGCCAGTCTGCAGCACAAGGTTTTTTTGGTAAATAACCAACTGTTTTGGGGGGTGGCAAAAAAGTCAGGCTTGTGCCCGAAGATCTCAATGCGGTTTAGGGTTTAGAATTTGGGGCACCAGTATCCAGATTCACGGCCCAAAGGGGTATGCCGCAAGATAAATGCTTTCTTTGACGACTTCTAACCCTGAACCCTAAACCCTGAGACTTCTACTGAGTTGCGGTTAGGCGATGTTCCACATTTTCTGAAGCCCTGGGACGCCTAACTCCCTGGGCTGTCAACACTTTGATGGCTGAATGCCTGAGCCCTGAACCCAGGGAACCCAATACCCCTTAATTAAGAAATATAGCTTAAATCATATTAAGACCTAGTACCATTTAGGGCATATTCCTTAATTAAGGGGTATTGGGCTCTCTGGGAACCTTGTACCCAGGTATGGATATGCAGGCTGCACCCAAAGCCAGCGCTATGGAGAAGGCCAACTGCTGCGGAGATCTGTATCTACCGGTTTCGGGTTTTGGGTTGACTTGGCTGAGTTAGTAGCATCAGAGGTCAGAATCTGCAATAGTGTGTAGCTGCAGCGTCGAGGTTGCAAGCAAGAGGCAGAAAGGGGAGGTGTACAGGCAGTCTAGATGTTCCATGTTGATGTTTAGTGTTTTGGTGGAGTTTTAGCAAGTCCTGCAGGATATGGTGCCAAGACTGGCTAGGTATTCAGCATGCTTTCGATGCGTAGCCTGACCGGGAAGCAAGAGACGTGCAACGGCCTCCCAAGTTTTCCTTCTGACGGGCACCTTGATTGCACAAACTTTGCTGTGCTTGAGGGGAGCAGGGCGCGGAACCCGGTTTAGGGCTGAGGGTGATCCATTATCTAGGCCCATTTTACCCGTGTAATCGTACCCTATATCTGTTGTCCCACTAGATTACCACGATGAAGCCGAAAGCACCGAGCCTTCAGAACCTTTTTCCGCCTGACCTCAGGCGCCCATGGATCGCGAGAGCAGCCCCCTTTTGCTCAAGGCCGGTTCTTTGCAGTTTCAGGGCTTCGGGGCTTGTAGAGGCTAAGGGCTTGAAGGCCTACGTTGGAAGATTTAGGTGCCTTGACGCACCGCGTCATAGCTAATTGATGGGGTACCTTTGCATACTTTTTATGTGTGGCTCGAGGAGAAGGAATCTTAAAACCTTGCTGTTTCTCTTCATGGGTCTTCGTCCAAGGCGATTTCGGAGGAAATGTCGCCGTGAGGATTCGAGACTTTAAGAAAGGCCTGCGCCCAAATTCCGAAGCACATGATTTCGGATGCGGTCGATAGCAGCGATTTGGCAACCCCGCCGAGCCCCTGATAAGCAACCGTCTCCATAGTCTTTTAGTGGTACTAGGTTGTTCTACATTGATATTCTTACTGGGGTGGTGGGCTTTCTCGTCAGGAGGAGGAGATTTGTAAGGGTTGAACCCAAAACCCTAGGCCCTTAACCACTTCACCCTTGGGATCTACAGCTATGGGCTCCCTTTTGAAAGGTTACAGCTCAAAATGTGTCGGGTTCAGAGTTTGTGGTACATATTGCGAGTGGCGGGACTTGCCTGGGCAAAACCAGGATGCATCCAACAGTCAGAATGGGGATCCAATGATGGAACTCGGACATCGACCCTTACGCTTGCAGAGTTTTTGACCTCCAGGTTGTTTTGCGGCCCGAGAGAATTGCTGCGAGTTCCACAAATACAGCAGCTGTCATGCCTTTAGAGCCCGCAATGAGAGATCCTGAGTTGTAACATTGCTGGTCGCAGAGAAGCTGCAGTTATCATCTACTTCAGCAAAACCCCACAGAAGCCTTACAGCACCTCATGAAAGCATGGAACCCCGCAGCTTGTGTATGAACAGTGGTTATCTCTGGGCCCTCAACAACCCCTGGGTTGAAGTAGTCAAGGCTGGAATGGACTCTGGCACCATCAAGAGCAAGGTCAACCAGGCTTGGCTTTCCTCTCTAGCCTATCTTGAAAGGCTTCCATTGGCTTTCAGGACTTTATGATCTGGTTCCTTGAGGTTGTTGAACATTCGCTCCCTCTGCTTAAGTACAGGCGCCAACCCAGCTCCCCCGAAAAACATCAATGAAACAGACAAAAATCCTTTGCTCTAATTACCTGCGCCGCTCTTGGTCGACTGCACGAGGCTGGTGTGTATTGGCTGGATTCTGCGGCGATTACGCGGGAGTTTCCACAAATAGTGGCCCTAATATATACATATCTATATATATATAGACACATACACTCCATATATTATGACATGTATTATTGTAGTTATTATTTGTAGCTAGTATTTTGTTATAGAGACCCTACCAGAAAAGGCTCCGCCCCCATGTAAGAGCTGCAGGGATCACATACTGCTCGTGGATGTTAGGATTGGCAAGGGGTACGAAATGACCGGATAGTCGCAGGACAGCTATCGGCCCGGTTATGACTCGCTTTTGGACAGGAACAGGGTTCCCTATATTCCACTTTTACGTGTTTCTTGCATCACCTTGTTTTGGTTAGAAGGCGTTCGCAATTCCCTCAAAGCGATGTTCCTTCAAGTACCTTTCAGAAGGAGGCCCAGGCGGCCCTAACCCCTTAGGTACAGCCCCCTCAGCAGGATCTGGCGCAAACTTAAGGTTCATGCGCAGTTATGACAGCAAGTTGCACTGTAGTCACTATAGGTACCCAAGTCTCAGTTATGAACATGATCTATGATCCTCCTCATTTACTTTGGTGTATAGAATCAAGTTCCCCCAGTCGTTGGGGAACAGAACCGATAACAAACCAACGAACCTTCACAGACTTATAGCCCAGTGTATAATCCTACATCCTAAGCCTCACAGCTACCCATGAACATCGCTCAACCACGCAGATTGCATCGGCGATCATGGGCAGTGACGAAGACTTCGAAGCGGACACGCCCTTGATGGAGGCAGCTGAAAGGGGTAGTTTTAGAGTGTAGGGTGTGCGGCTCAAGGGAATGGAAAAGAGAATGGACACTAGGATTTTAGCCGGGGTTTAAGGGGTTAAGGGGCTCACAGGCTCGCATATTGTAGTATGTGAAGTTAAAGTACAGCCTTTTTGCAGTATGTCATGAGAGCATGGCATACAGTAGAGTGGTGGGGCTCAGCGCTCTAAGGTTTTATAGAGTAAGGTTTAGGCATCAGAGATCGTTAGGGTTTTTGCTGTTTGTGTGGTTTTGTGGGACACGAGGACTGTACTCCGGTGCACATGTATGCCTACACATGGTTTTTCATGATTTCTCTGAAGCCACACATGTTCCGGCATGTTCCCTATAGTACCCAATGGCCCTACTGTATGGTAGCTCTCTCTCACCCAGGACCCATGATGTCAGAAGCGCCCTATTGTTTCTAGCAACCTCCACCCGAAACCCTGATCCCTTCACAAGCAAGCCTAAACTCTAGCCATGAAATCCTAGACCCTAACCCTACCCTATCCCCCTCCCCAGCTCCTGTACCCTAAGCCCTTAACCCTTAACCCCAGATCCTAAACCCTAAATCCTAAACCCAAAACCCTTAACCCAAGGCGGGCCTCACCTCGAACACAGCCGTGCTTCTGCGCGACGAGCTGACGAAAGATCTGCCTGGGCCTTACGGAGGTGTATAGGGGTTATGTAAAGTAGAGGTTTTGGGTTTAGGATTTAGGGTGTAGGGTTTAGGGTTTAGGGTATATTATATTGGGGTTGTATGGGGAATATATGGGGTTATTGTGGGGGTTATAACGTCATGTGGTTATTATGAGGTTGTATAACGTCATGCGGGGATGGTAGAAGATTCTATAGTTGCAGTTTAGCATTTTCAGGATTTGGGATTTTCAAGCTTCAGGCTCTTAAACCCTAAACCCTAGGGCTTCTTGCGGTTCAAACTGCAGGGTTTATGCTTATGAGGGTTGGTGTGTTGCCCCCCGCTTAGAAACCCAAGGCTTGTCTGAGGATGATGTGGAGACTCTTGGTTTAGGTTTTAGAGTTTAGGGGTTTAGCGTTGAGGGGAAATAGGGTTTCAGGGTTAAGGCGTTTAGGGTATTGCGCAGGGGTAAGATTCCGGGTGGTGCACAAAGTTTGTGCGGGGTATGTAGAGAGTAAACAGTGGCTACACCACTGGGTGGTGAGTAGGAC
Organism: Symbiodinium pilosum; assembly: GCA_905231905.1. Classification (NCBI taxonomy): domain Eukaryota; class Dinophyceae; order Suessiales; family Symbiodiniaceae; genus Symbiodinium; species Symbiodinium pilosum. Next base: position 35,770 of record CAJNIZ010034636.1, read on the forward strand.
AGCCCTTTTTAAGGGCACGATGGCTACTACAAACCCTAAACCTCATCCACACACACAAGCACACACCAGTCAGGATTGGTAAGCAGTACCCAGTCAAACTCATCCTTGTCTGACATGCGCGACAGCCAGCGCACTCAAGGGTTCCAGGCGAGTAGTATTTTATTTAGGATATTATAGTCCCCAATCGAAAGTAAGATTGTCCCCCTGGTTTTGATTAAAGTATGGTAAAAGACTGTAAAAGAAGGATGCAATCGTGCCTGCTTTTAGCCACTACAAAGCAAGCCTGAAAGGGGCAGTGGCAGAGTCGAGTCCTTTTCCTGGGCCAGGAGATCCCGATTTGAAGAGACATGTTGTATAGTTTGGGCTACTTGTTGGCAATATTATGTATCAAAATGTACCTGTACATACACATAGACATGCGCATGTAGCAGTGCTTTCTCTTTGAACGTTTAAAGGGAGCTTCTAAGCATTTTGGCCTTTGGCCATTAAAATCACGTCTTATACTGCATGCGAATGTTTTTTGGGAGGGACCGGACGCTTTATTCCAGAAATGCCGGTGCTACACGCGGATATGTTGTGAGGGATTGGGTTCTTCATTTGTCTAATGAGGCCGGGCATCAAGCTGCCTCCGACCTTGATCTTCGACTACCCATCAGTGGCCGCAGCTTAGAGCCAATGGTTTAGGGTTTAGGGTTGAATGTTTAGGGTTTAGGGTCAGGGTTTGGGTCAATGTTTTGAGTTTAGTGGAGTTTAGGGTTCAACAGCTTTACAGGGTGTAGGCCCAAGAATAGTAGGGAGGCAGTAAGAGGGATCGCATTGGAGGACAAGCAAGAAGGAGCTTGCTTTTGAAGCCGCTAGATTGGTATGAGTTAGGTGGACCCCCCCCAGGCTATTTTCAGGGATAATGCGGATCATATTCGGGCCCTCTCACATTATTATCATAACTGTTTCAGGGTGGGGGATCCTAAGGTATGAAACACCATGAGTAAATGAGCCAAATGCCCTGAACAGTGGTTTAAGGGTATAGGGCAACATAAGTTCAACAACCCCTCAACAAGGTCTCTAAACTCCTAGCATCCCCCTTAATAACCCCTACCATATTTCCCTATATACACCCCCATATAATCCCTCTTTAGGTAGGTCCGGGACGGCAGTATACAGCTTAAGGCTATGCTGCACTTCTGACGGCGTCAGAGCAGGGAAGGTTTCAGTTCAGGATATGGGGGTGTTGGGTACACATGCTATGGTCTAAACTCCTTAAGGGGGGGGGTTATATAGTGGAGTATGGTAAGGTTTATAAGGGGGATGCTAGGAGTTTAGACTATAGCTCATATAGGGGGTGTTCAGCAACATGTACATAAGAATCCCTTGGCCTAGGCAATCACGGAGTTCGTTCTGGACCAAAGCAAGATGATTGCTGGCTGAGTCGCCCTGCATGAAAGAGCCAAGCACTGGATTCACATCCACCAAGCACTTTTTTGGGGAATGTCGAAAAATGAAATCCTCGCAGAATACAGCTTTCAAAAAGGCAGCCTTAGCTTTTAGAAATCGTGTCAGATTCTGTTGAGAGGAGGTTTTGGGATGGTACGATCTTGCCTGTTCCAGCCCCTCTGTGCGGACCCGAGTGGTCTCAGGCATGATCCTCAGGGCGGAGAAAATGCCCCCCAAGAAGAAACTGAAGAGGAATTCCCAACAGAGGCCCTATGCAGACGATTTTTCAAAATGGCTTTATGAGGATCCATGTTGCCTTGAAGGAGAGCACTGGCGATCTCGACGTCAGCTAAGGGCCACAGTTTTAAGCAACGTGAAGCTGCCTGCGGGCAACTATAGACTGCAGAATGGGACTACCCCAAAGCCTGCGCCTAAACACATTGTGTTCCTGCTTGGTCTCTCAAATCCTTCAGTCGCGTGGGCCCATGAGGGGGCGCGATGACATCCCTGAAGGGACATCACATCTACTGCGAGGTTTCTGAGCATATGTGGGGGTTTCCCGCAATTAGGGGTACCTTTTCGGGGGGCTCCCTGTAATAAGGACTATAGTAATTGGAGTATATACTAGGGTCCCTTTTTTTGAGAAACTACCATACGGCGCCTAGAGTAGTTGAATGCCACTCGCCATCTCTCCCCAGATTTAGGATTTTGTGGTAGCCCGGGTCCCTAGAATCCTTTGCAGTCACCCCTGGCATGTTCTACAACCTCAAAACTTCTACAGATAGAAACGATACATAAACAGAAGTGGATGTATATGTGTATATGTAAGCTATAGTCTGAACTCCTAGTATCCCCCTCAATTGTCATTAGAATACTCCCCTGTATAATCCCGTATATAACCCCCTTGAAGGAGTTTAGACTGTATATATCTATGTATGTATACGCAGAGAGGACAGTATCTTTCAGGACATGTAGAAATCAACATGGCAGCTGCTGACAGTGTTGGCATGCGTAGCTCCTTCTCCCCGACGCCTCTCCTACAGTTTAGGGGTTTAGGGGTCTCGGGGCCTAGGGGTTTAGGGTGTAGGGGCATGAAGCACTAGAACCCTAAACCCCATAAACCCTAGAACCCGGAACCTGTAAACACATGCCTCTCAACCCAGAACATGAACTTCCGCACTCCTACGAGGACACTGTCCCTTTGAATTCGGTTATATGAGTGCCTCTCTGAAAGTCCCTGGCAACGTGGATGTATAGGGTGTCCAGCTGGGCAGGCCATGAATACAGATCCTTGCTTTTGCGGGCTTCCTTGTTCGATGGTCGGGCAGCCGAACGCGGATTATCCTTCTCATTTTACTGTCATTACTATATACCGCTACTATTGTGATTCTTGCTATTGTTGTTCTCACTATTGTTACTCCTACTATTATCACTAAGATCACCATTATTAATATTATTACAGTCAGCAGAAACCTCAACTCTCTGCTGCCTTGCTGCTTTCCTCAGATCTCTCACGAGCAGGACGGAGACAAACTTACTGAGTCTTAGTAGGGGAAAATTATGATATATTTATGGACCTTAGACCCTTAACCCTTTTGCCGTTTCCTTATACTCCTATTATAGGTACCTAAGGGTTATAACCCTTAGTAGGGGTCCTAAGTGCCACGAAGTTGTTTCTATACATATATATATATATATATGATATGAGCCATCGTCTAAACTCCTTGAAGGGGGTTAGGTAGGGGATTGTGGAGGAGAGTATTGTAGGAGTTATTGAGGGGGATGCTAGGAGTCTGGAGTATAGCTCATATGGGCATCATAGAGGGACTGTATTCCCTAAAAAGGGTGCTGTAGGATCTTATTTTCTCAGGGTTCTGGCGTACATGAAGTTTGCCGTAGTACATACAGGCAGTCTAATCTAAACTCGGTGCCTGCTATGCAGAGTGCCTTTATTCTACAACCCCACCCCAAAAAGATCCCAAATTTTGAATACTTAGCACCCGCGTCTTGAAGGGACGACCCTAAACCCTAGACCCCAAACCCCAGACCCCAAACCCTAAACCCTAAACCCCAAATCCCAAACCCTAAGCCCTGAGCGGGCGACCCTAAGCCCTAAACCCAGGGTCTTCGCGACTGTCAATCCTGTGGCCTTGAGGTTTCTAACCGCGCGCTTTGGGACCCTAAGGGTTTAGGGTTTACGACTAGCAACAGTATTCCCGTCGAACCCTTACCTAAATATACCGTACTACTGTTGACGGAGGAAATCTTGCACCACCTAAAGTCTCAAAGTCCCAGGAATTACAGTATTTCAGGGCTCCTAGGTCGTGCAAGTTTCCATCCATCAGCAGTTTCTTGTACTACGCTATGCTATCCCCCCAAACCCTTTTGTAAGTGAATAGGTACCCACATAGCGCGATACATTCTGGGCAAGTGTCTTGTTGCTTGTTCCTAAGATCATTCCATGTACCTTACCGTTGATACTTAAAACTTTGCATGGCTTCAGTATACTAGAATACCATAAGTCCCATGGTAGACCATACCATACTTAGGTTCATACGTGAGTCTTAGGTAGCATCAGGACGCTGTTAGGGATCTTCCGTGTTTCTGAGGGTTATGGGCTTCCTTGCAAAGCAACATCAAGCTTTCAACTTCCTGGGAGATTTGCGGAATCAATGTGGAGGTTCTCACGGTCCGGGTTCCCAATAGGGTTTAGGGTTTGTAAGGTAACTGTAAAGCCTAACCCCCCACCCCCAAACCCTACTTTAACAAGAAAATGAGACCCTCCACCGCAGCGCGTCTTCCTTGCACCTCACCGGTGGCACCACCCTGGAGCCCCGGAACTCTGCTGGGTCATTGTTAACTGACTTAAAAGATCCACGATCTAAGGTTTGGATTAAAGGTGTGGGGTTGACTAAAGGTGTGGGGTTGATGCTTTTTGTAGGATGCGAGTAGGTTCCTTTGAGTTTTTTCCCGGCCTGCAACATGCTGTCCCTTAAATGCTCCTGGAGACCCCCTTCAGCCTTCATAAGCTGCATCCCATCACCTCCCCAAATCCAATACAGTTCCGTTTTCCACTCATGCCTATAAGCCCCAAAGGGGCTCAAAAGTAATATGAGGGTTGCACGGCGCAAAGAACGGCACCAGCTCCTAGTATGCCCCTTAATAAACCCTATAATAGTCCCCTATATAATCCCCTATATACACCCCCTTTAAGGATTGTAGACTATAGCTCATATACTACCGAACTAGGGCTCAGTGCGAGCCAGGACGTTGACATCGAAAAATTCAAAAACAGAGGGGAAGCGCAGAGAGCTTTGGGAAGCCTCTGGCTCATCATGGGAAGGAAACCTTAATATGAATCCCAGAGTACTATAATCCTTAGTTTAGGGTTAAGGGTTATGGGGACCCCAAAAAAGATACCCTGAATTTTGGGAAACCCTAGACTCTAAACCTTATGTAACATCCCTATATGACCAAGGTAGAGCCCTATATAACCCATATAAACCCCTCTCAAGGTACCCCTAATTTTGGGAAAGCCGTTTCCTGGCTCCCCTCAAAGGCCTTTAGAGGGCGACAGCGCGAAGTGGCCGGTTGCTGGCCGGGTTTAGGGTTTAAGGTTTAGGGTTTCGGGTTTAGGGTTTAAGGTTTAGGGTTTAGGGCCATGTATGTTAATGCTTCACATGAGCCATAGTCGAAACTGCTTCAAGGTGGGGGGGAGGTTATATAGGAATTTCAAGAGTCCTTGTTCAGGATCATGTCATACACGTAATTTTTGCAAACTCCCGAGACAGGACGAGACATGCTGCTTGCTCGTCGGGACAATGACCCAGCTTGGACTCTTCCTCATCCCGCAATATGGTAGTTTCCCCAAAATAGGGTTTAGGCAACCCCCATTATAGACCCCAATATTCTATAATCCTTATTATAGGGACCCCCAAAATGGTACCCCTAATTCTTAGGAAACCCCCATATGTCCAAGCACACGCCAAACCGCTAACACTCCGAAAGTTGGAATTTCCCTTGTGCGATTACTAGGCGAATACTACCAACAATGAAAGGACCCTACAGCAACCATGATACAGGAACCTAGTAACAAGATAAACCCTAAACCCCTAAACCCTTATAAACCTTAAACCCCTAAATCCTTATATATACCCTAAACCCTAAACCCTTATAAACCCTAAACCCTAAACCCTCATAAACCCCAAAATCCTTAAACCCTCACCTTGCAACTTGCTCACCCTAAGTCCATACCTGCCGTCAAGTGCCATTCTCCTCAGCTGCAGTGGAGCGGCAGCCTTGCAATCGCAGGTGCACAAAGGACCGGAGCTCATGATGTCTTGGCGAAGTTTGGGGTCTAGGATTCTTTATGTAACCCCCTTTAAGAGGCTTAGACTTTAGCTAGTATACTATAATATACTATAAACTAGTATAATATACCATCAGGGATTAGGGTGATTCATCGTTGGGTTGATGAGGCAATGGGAAATTTCGATGCAAAATGTATCTTCAAAACGCCTGCGAGACCGCGAGAGGGAGGTTCATGCGGGCGTATAGTCCCCGTAAGTAGATAGAATATGAAGTATATGGGGATCTTATCAGAATATACTCAAAGCCATATTCTATCTACTTAAGGGGTTGCTATATGCCTAGCTTGGAGGCCGGAACCTTAAGTTCCAAAACATGAAACCTCGGAGCCTACATCCTAAGCCAAAACCCACAACCCGGCTCTAGACAGTGGGTCATCCCTTTTTAGCCAACATAAGCTAGGTCCCTGTTTTCAAGTTTGTCTCATGCTGCAGTACGGGTCCTGATATCCATGTTCTCATTTTGGCATATACTACTTAAACCCACACATCTTCCTATAACCTTGCTGATTTGGATTGATTTACTGCCGGCGTCATCTCCACCTCCAGCCCTCAACTTGCCACAGAAGCACATGCCTGCAGCAGGCAAGCCATGCACCTCAGCCACGCCATGATACGGAAGCAATAGCTTGCGGTAATATTGAGATAGTGGAAAAGACAATAGAAACTACTATAATGGGTTATATAGGGAAGTCGATTCAGACAACATAGTCAGCTCTAGTACTTGCAGCTAGCAGCCTTCTTCAGCAGTTACTCCAGCCTGCAGCCTGGGAGAGAAAGACGTTCTCGAGCATGTCGTAGCTTAAGGTCTAGTTCAAAGGTTTCAAGCGTATGGTTGTTTAGGATATCCAGACTTGCGCAGCAGTTTCCTCGCGCCGTGTGGGGCGTGCGCTGCAGTTTCTGACGATGCGGAACTATCTACTGCCGGATCCTTACCAGACATAATCTGTCAGGCCAGACATTTCCCGTTCCCGTTTTATTACGTCGCAAGTCCAAAGCGGGCCTCCTGCAACTTAGATGACAGCACATCCAAACAAGTAAACTGGTGCCATGTCGATATGGGAGTTCTGCAAAAGGGGGGTGCCCCTCATATACCCCAACATACTATCTAGCTATCTCTGTATATATATATTATATTATATATATGTACATGGTCCTTATCATACTGACCCTTAAAGAGGGAATCCCCAATTTCTTGGAAATCCCCATATGTCATAATTGAAATGCCGTTTTCCGGACGCCTCCGAGCCTGCACGAAGCTTCCTGGGGAATAAAAAGGCCTGAGTTAGGACCCTAAAGCTATCTGGATAATAGGCGTATATAGGGGAAGCTACCATAGTATATTGGGGTTATATGCGGATAATGGAAAAGAACATGGGAACTACTATAGAATAGTGGGGTATATAGGGGTATACCATATGGCAATCATAGGGTCCTATTCTTGGGTGCTGAGGTTACCAGAATCCTAGTATGACTGTGACATGGACCCAAGAAAACATGTCATACTAATCCGACAACGTCTCCGTTCGAAGTGCGCCGGCCTTCCATCAAGTGAGTAATTACTTGACATTTTTTGTGCGCCCTGTCGTGAGGATCATTCTTCCTGGGACACATCCGAATAAAGATGTTTAGCCAAAGCTCAAGGTGCCCTTTTAGCCCCTGTGTAGCCTGCTTTACAGGGCGCCCAAAACTGTGGCAAAGTTTCAGATGGGCCCCCAGGTTGCTTGGCCTTATCCTGTCGATCACCTGGAGTACAGATGCTTCGCTTCTGCAACATGATTCCTGGGGTTTGGGGCTGCTTAGGATTGAGGTTTTAGGGTAGGCGCCGGAAATAGGACCCTCAATGTTGGAGAACCAAGTCTAACAGAACATGCAATTTGAAATGAGGGTCTTATAGGGATCACCACCAATATTACATGGTCCTAGATTCTCTGTACAAGTCTAGTATAGGGTATCTTACATAAACTTTAACTGATATTTATTCAGGCCCCTCCATGACGTGGTAGAGGGTACAGGATGAGGTTTTGGTGAAAGGCTATGCGGTTACTATGAGACTATCTAGGGGCTTAAGGGTGCGCACTTGGATTGAAGTGAACGGGGTAACTTTCAGCAAAGAACACTTGAATTCTACACCCTAAACCGCCCTAAGCCCTAGATAGATCCTAACTTCCACATCAAATCCATTAACGGGTCGCTCACGAGTTTAGGGTTTAGGGTGTAACAAAACTTGACCATGCCATTGTTCATGGTGCGACGAAGATCCTATATTTGAGCCATGAACACATGTTTGAGCTTGCCATTTTCAAGTGAAGGCCCAAAACCCTAAACCCGGGCTTCAGTACAGAGAAACCCACGGACATTTGGTGGATAGTGGCAGAAGCGCCCAGTTTTCTTCGAGAAAGCAATCCCTAGCACCTAAACCCTGAACCCTTGGGATAATGGAGAAGAAAATGGAAACTACTATAATATGTTGGGGTAAAATTGGGATAACACAAAAATGGAAACTACTATAGTATAGGGTTTACCGAATCCTTTTATCTGGTGCATAACCCCTGTAAACTGCAGTGACCTGCAAGGCATCCGTCAACCCTAACGCCTAAACCCTAAATGCAAGCAAGTCGGATCCAGGAGGTTTGCTACTTCACCATGAGTAGCGGGTGAGCGAACCATCTAAGCGAGCAAGCTAGCATCCTGTTTCTTCTTCTTGTTCCTGCTTCTAAGCGTTTAGGGTCTAGGCTTAATTTAGGTACTGCCGTACTGCTTCTTCTGCTTTCGTCTTTAAGTACTCGCCCGGTAGCGCGAAGCCTCACCCAATGCAAGTTTCGCACGTTTACTTGGACCGTCTCGGGCCCGTACACCACCAGTGTCAAAGTATGGTAACTATCGGCATGACTACTTCAGATTTACACCCTCATTATGGACACCGATAACACTAAACCCTGAACTACGGTGGATACAACAAAATCCTGCATGACCCTCTGTGAATTATACCTTGGGAAATTATGGCATTGTAGCATACTAAAGTCATGGAAGATCTGTAGTATCCAGGGTATATAGTCCCCCTTACGTAGATAGAATATGGGCTCTATGGGGACGTTATCATAATCTACCCAAAGCCCTATTCTATCTACTTAAGGGAGACTATAACCCTACTGCCTTTCAACCTCCAATCAGCCCATGGCAAGCCCACAGAGGCTCTAGACCAGGAGGACAAGGGCAAGTAACTAGGGTTTAGGGTTTAGGGTTTAGGCCATTGAAGCAGCTTCTGTAGAGGCCAAAATAACTAGCAATGTACGGTCCTAGGTTCCTTGTAGAATCCTACATCTGTATGTAGTATATGGTATTCCAAACAGGCCTCCAATCGATCTTGCTAATCAGTTTAGACCCGTTCATTAAGGCCGCATGACACGGGTCTTGCTTTGGCTTTTAGTGTTGACGCGTTGGTGCTTGGAGTTTGGGATTTCAGTTGTTTGGGTGTGACATTTTAGCGTCATCTTTCGGTCAGGGCAACTGTGACAGGGCGAGGGCCCACTCCTGCGCTGGTTTTTCATTTGTTTGGCCGAGGACCCGAGGGCAACCCTGTAGGCCCTGAACTTGATCCGCATTGGCATATCTTTGAAAACTACAATTAGGGTTATAGGTTATGGGGTAGTTATAGAGTTATAGGGTCTAGGGTTATAGGGTTATAGGGTTATAGGATCTAGAGTTATAGGGGTAAAGGTCCAGGGTTAGTTCCTTCTTGGTTTCAGTGTTGCAAGAGTTGAGCACATGTTTAGCATTGCTCCTGTGTTCCCTAAGCCGTGTAGTAAGGGTTGAAAATCTGTTTAGCGATGCTCCTGTGTTCCCCAAGCCGTACACCTGTGGCGTTGAACCCTCACCCATGGCCAGGGTTCTCCAGCTGAAAAACCTTCTGTCCCTGTGGGGTCCGCCCAGGAACCCAAAGCAACAAGATGCTACAGGAACCGAAAGAATTGCAATGGTATGGTTTTAGATTCCTGGCATTTCTGGCCTTAGATTCCTTTTATGAATTGCAATAGTATGGTTTCAGATTCCTGGATCAAACACTCAAAGTGATGTTGTTTAGGCCCCTGTAGTACATCTCCTGCAGGAGCCATTAGAGGACCTTGAGGAGACCGGCGAAGAAACGGCTGAGTTGGACGAGGCATGGAGCCCGGAAGATTATTCATGAAGCTTGATGTCTGGATTTTCCAAAATTAGGGCTACCTTCAAAGGGGTTATATAGGTGTATATAGGGTCGGGGGTTTCCAGAGTTAGGGATACCCTTGGTCAGCGTTTTAGATACTTTGTACTTGTTTGGCTGTGGGTTTCTTCATTTTTCTATGAAAAGGATCCTGTGTTGTTCCTGGGAAATCATGGACTAAGTTTTCCGGGTCCCTATCATAAGGATTTTAGTGTTTGGTCTATATTGGGGCCCTCTTATTTAGAGAACTACCATGCGGCACTCTGTGTAAACCCTGGCCCACCTAGCAACAAGTGAGCGGAAATCAAGAATGGGCGCCCTCAATAAGAGCTCCCACAGTTGTGAAGGCTCTATGGAGCGTGTTGAATGGGACGACCTGGACTCGGTTGAGCCCAAAACGAAACACCTTTAAGCAGCACTTGTCACAAACATGAGGTCCCAAAACCTTGAAATTTAAACCCTAAACTTTCAACCCCAGCACAAGGCGATGGTGGTGTATAGGCTTTAGACAGTGGTTCCCAATATCATGTCCGAGGCTCAAACCATGGAGCCCTTTCAGTTTACGGTTTTGGGGTTTTGGGGTTTGGGGTTTAGGGTTTAGGTTTTTGCGTTTAGGGTTTGTTTTATTTAGGGTTTAGGGCAGCTATATGACCTGTTGGACACCCATTTTGGCCCTGCAAAGCCTTAAGCTTTAACAATAGGCTTTAGGGTCTCAATCGTCTAAATTCCTTAAAGGGGGTTCATGTATTATATAGGTTGAGGCGTTCAGAATGTTTCTCATATAGGAGTAACCCACAAGAACCCCGATAGGGACCCCCAATATTCCCCTTTCCCGTCCCATATATCCTTGGGTGTGCATACGGCACCCCTATTCTTAGAAACTCCAATTACAGAGCCGCATGAATAGGATATAGAATGAGACAAACGCACTCCAGATCGACGACGTCGACGAGCCAGACATCGGCGAGGAAGACATGGAAGAGCTTGAGGCACTTCCTGGAGCGATTTGGGGATTTCAGGATTAAGGGCTTAGGCTCAGGGATCAGGATTCGTTGCTGAGGGTTTTGGGGGTTAGGGTTTATGTCTTTTGGTTCTGGGCATTAGATTCAGGTTTCATAAGGTTTAGGGATGTGAGTGCGCGGGTGACGGCAGAGCTCTGTGGGTTTGGTGATCCCTTCGGAAGTATCACAAGCAGTCAAGTTGATGCCTAAGTAGGGCTTAAGGAATAAGTTCAAGACTAATGTACACTTCGTATTAATGAATCCCCCCCCTTCGATTGATCTATCTCCGT
>CAJNIZ010034636.1:47160-69712 GCA_905231905.1 Symbiodinium pilosum
CCCGGGATTTTATAAATGTAGGGGTAGTTCTTAATGTGAAGTGAACATTAAGCGCTTCAGAGGTTGAGGTTCGGCGTTGAGTGGGTCCGGTTTCGGGGCTTACTGAGGCTTACTGGTTCGGATCTCGAAGACTCACATCTAGAGCGTAGCCAACTCATCGCTCCAAGCGTCTCGAAGCCCAAAATCTCTCCTGATACTCCCTACGCCCTAAACCCCTAAACCCCTAAAACCTAAACCCCCTATACATCCTTCGGGGTCCCCAGGGGCCTTAGCCCTATACCCTAGAACTAAACCCTCACTCTGAGAAACTCTTGCCTGCTTGCTGTCGAGACTCTGGGGGTACCCTTTTGGGGGTCCCAAGAAATGGACAATATCATTTTGAGGTCTATCTTAGAGGTCCCCTATTTAGGGCAGCTGCCATTCATCAAGCAATAGCACAGGTTAGGGTTTAGAGTTTGCGTAGGGTTGAGCGTTTCTTTCCCTTGTTTGGGGTTCTTTATATATTAGATATGAGGGACATACTGGAAGAAGGGGTCCTTGTTACGCCCAGGCTACCGGGGACCATTCTGAAGGAATCTCGAACTTGGGTCATGCAGCAGGAATCTATAGAGCCCCATGAGCCCCAAGTCCTTAGCCTCAAGCTCACAACCACTTAGGCCATAAGCGCAAAGTCAAAAACCTCGCGCTTCCGAATTCTCAACCCTAGACCCTCAACCCTACATCATACACCCTACGCAGCCCCAACCACGCAAAGAAGGAACCTATAACGGGTATAGCTATCATGTTCTAATTGGGGGGGTTGGCCTTCCAATTCTTCAGCCCCAGCCTGAGCCCTAAACCAAACTGCGGCCTGCAGCTCCAAAAACCTACAGGACATGCCGGATCGTGAATCCTCGGAGACTGGCAAGATGTCCGATCATCCGCTCTACCAGGACCAGGGTTGAGTGTCGGATATGACGCTTAGTTTTGAGATATGCACAATTTGCAGGAATTCAGAAGTATCTTTCTGATAGCATTCCAATAAGGACCCGAATCAGCTTCGCATTCGGATTTAAGGGCTTGGGGAGTATAGCTGCCCTAAACCCTAAACCCTATCTCTGTGCTTCAGGCTAGCCCTGCGCCTTGTTGGGAGTCCCTGGTAGTCGCGCTTTGAGCTGGGATAATGCTAAGTGAGGTACCCTGAGCTGAGCCTTCCACCTGAAAAGCCATTCATCCCCTCTTGAGTCCACACGCTGCCACGGACTGTTTTGAGAAGCCACATATCACGGGCTTGCATCAGACATGTTCATGATGATGCCAAAGCAAAGCCTGAATAGTAAATGCAAAGCTCAAAAACCGTGTCCTAAACCAAAAACCCCAAACTTTGAGCTTAAAAGCCGAAGCAACAGAACCGGACCAAACACACCAAACCCGAAGCTGCCCAAGAAACCCTAAACCCTAATCCCTTAAGCCTAAACCCCCAAACCCTAGACCTTAAATCCCCAAATCCCACAACCCTAATCCCTAAACCCTAAATCCCCAAACCCTACACCTGAAATCCTTAGATCCCAAACCCTAATCTCTAAACCCTAAATCCCACGCCTTGACTTCGAAGTCCCTGCAAGCAAGCCACTTCAAGCCTCAACGCTTCATCACGCACGAGTTGCAAACGTGATCTTTAGGACTTTAGGGTTTGGGGTACCACTTGTTGTGCAAAAGAGGGCTTGTGCCATATAGTACGAGCTGTAGTCGAAACTCCTAAAGGCGTTATATAAAGGATTATGAAGGGGACTACTAGAGGGGTTACTTACATAACCTCGCTATAACCCGACATAACCCTATATGGCCATATACAATTTCTACATAACCCCTGACAACCCTGCATAACCTGCACGTTGCAGGACTGCATGAAACATGCCGAACAGATTGAGGCCAGCAATATTTGTTCGGCTCAGGCTTTTGGGGTTCAAGGTGTAAATCTTTCCGAGGGTTCAGGAGGTTCCTGGATTTGGGACCTACTGCGAGTGATGGGTTTGGCGATTGATGCCTGTAAGACTCCTGGCAAATTTCCTGGGGAACATTGGAGAGGTATTAGCCCTAAGGGTCCACGGACCCAAATACTAGGGTTTTAGGGCCCAAATATCATTAACATTATAGTGTTTGGGCCCTAAAACCCTATCATTTGGGTCCTATATACCCCTATGGAGCCCCCATATATCCCTACAAATCCTCCTATAACCCCTCTAAAGGGACCCTATGATTTGGGTCCTTGGACCCTTAGGGTAGGAGTCCCAGAAGAATCCTCGTTGAGTCTGCAAGGTGGACGCATCCCCAGCTAGGGTTTAGGGCAGGGCCACCTTGCCGAGAAAAACACGTAGAGAATCTCCACATGAGGCATCCCCCGGATTCAAAGTTCATGTTTCCCGGTTTAGATTCCAGGGTTTAGGGTTGAGGCTTCGGTGATTCAGCGTTTGCTTGCTAACTGAGGGTTACCCTTGTCACATTGCAGGGGGTCATGCCTTAGCCATGCCAACGAAGCCATAGGGCAAAATGGTGGATGGGAATGCAGACGTGCATTCCTGTACCTGCAAAAGGAATTGAGCATGGGTGACTTGAGTCGCAGCTTGCATTGTCACCAAAGACCCGTGTATGGCCATGCGGCAGAAACCTCTGGAACAACCCTGGAGCGATAGCAACATATGTCAACGTCCCAAACCCCCAGACCGTAAACTATGATAATACTGTCAAGCATGAGTAGCATGAAAGCATGAACAGAGCCGCTCAAACCCTGAACTTCTTGACCATTTTTCTCCGAAGCCATGATTCAACGAGAACAGGCGCTCCATGATCCCCTCACAATCGCCCTAGCTCCTATGGAAACCCTAAGCTCTCAACCCCAAAGCCTAAACCCTAAAGCCCTTCTACTGCAGGCAGATGTCGGCCTTTATGACAACGCAGAGGCCAGCACGGGCCGAACTTGGAACTTCATAGGTGAATGTAGGTAAGTATACTGGGAGTCATCCGCAGGATAGCCTAATGAGTTGGGGCAGTTTTTGCCCTACTTCGTCTACCCATGAAGCCCCCGAGCGTAGAGCTGAAGATATTCCTGGGACCATAGAAGTGCTTGAAGGAACTGGAGCCAGCCTGTTCGTTGGTATCATAACTTTGTGCTCGCTGGTGACTAGTAATCAGGCAATGGCAGACTGGATCCCCTCAGTAGCCCTACACCCTTTTTCTAATAGTCTTTGCATCATCCCCTCCCTCTATGCCTTACTGGCTAGAACTAAGCCCCTGCAGTCATCTTTCTTAACCCCCTTGTAATAGTTTTCGTTCGCTGCTAACCAACTTCGAGTGCAGGGGCACAAGTGGAGCTTGCCACGGCTCTGATGTCACCCAAAGTCCGCTAAGCAAACTTCCAACAAGTGCGGCCTAAGAATGCCGACCCTCCCCCGAACTAGTTTGGAAACCCAAAAGGCTCCCTACCAAAACGATGTGCCGGGATTGCAGTCCGTAGCACATAAAAAACTCCTCATGAATCTGTTCCTGCAAGATGCCTGTACATTCGTCACACACGATTCTAATGATTACCTCCTGACTGCGAAGAAGCCCAAGCCCACAAGCTCTCCCTAAGGGTCCAAGTACCCAATAATCATATACTTACCCAAAACCTGTATTATAAATCCTATTACCCAAAACCCAAGTACCTGATTATTGGGTACTTGGACCCTCTGGGTCTGGAAAGTTGTCCTAATCACGAGCGAGCCTGGTCTCCGTGTGTTGTTTCTCTTCGTACGTAAGCTTCAAATAAGCTCGCGGATGGTTATATAAGTCCTGCGCTAGGGTTCAGGGTTGCGAATGATTTTTAATGCGAATTATGTTAAATCCCCATGAAGCATAATGAAAAGCCGCAGCCTAGCATACTAACCGCATTAGGAGCCAGGTTGAGGGTTCAGAGCTTAGGGAGTTTGTGTACTGAGAAAGCTTGAATAGCCACCAACACTATAGTTTAGGTACATGGTATACTTCTGGTACTGATAATAATTTAGGTTGCTGCGTCACATTTTCCTAGAAGCTCCTAATCGCACACAGCTTGCATGTATTTGTCACTGTTCCGTCCACGCGATTCTCTAATATTGGGATAACATCCCTGAACCTTGATCCCCGAAACCCAATCCCTACACCCTACAGTAATCCCAAGCCCCTACTCCGTGAACTCTATCCCCTGATGCCTCAAACCCAAAGCCCTGAACCCCAAACCCCAACCCCTAAACCCTTTAACCCCCTATAATAGGGTCGCCTCGGTTGGGCCCACCACTAAGTAGGCATAACCCATGTAGAACTGTAAGTTACTGAGGTAACGGGGAATTGTCACCCAAGCCGCAAATCCTTGCGAGAAGCTGGGTTTCTGCTTGGTGGTGCTAAGGGGTGAGCCGCAACACAAATGCATTTATAAGTTTCCTGTTCCTTGCCCAGGACTCCCGAAAAGGTACCCCCGACGTGGAGAGACCTCCACAGTAATCAACCCTAAATACAATGATAACATTCGTCCTAATCCCCCAACCCTAAGTCCTAAGCTCCAAGCCCTAAACCCGAGCTGCAAAAACACGTTTTACCCGAAATTTGAATCTTGCACCCCACAGCAGTACCTGGATCCCAAAGTAGGTAATACAGTGCCCCAAAGCCCCAAGAAGAGAGCCAAAGTAACGATACATCAGGTACCATCTAAGCCCCGAAGCCCTCAAAGTAAACCCCTACACCCTAAACCCTCAACCCCGAACTCACGAGCCCCACGGCCTTCAGCAGGCGGGAGAGGAGGGCCGGAAGAGCCTTGCTTCAGCGTTGTTCTTCGGCCGAAAGAAAATTGAGGGCGCCTTCTGTTTTTGTTTTGGTAGCCTTCTCATAGGAATTAGGGTTAATTAAGGGTTGTGATATGAGTGGGTTTTGTCGGAGAGGTTCAGAATTTAACGTTGTTGGCTTAGGGCTTAGAGTTGAAGGTTGTGGGGGTTGTGGATGAGGGTTAACCCAGACCCGTGATTAATAAACCCCCTTCCCTTAATAGGGATTGCAATAGGGATCCTAATATTTAAGCCCTACAAAAGGGGGGTGGTTATTAATCATGGGTACCCTAAACCCTAAACCCCTAGAGCTCAATGTCTCACATGAGAGGCTCCTCAGGCTCCTCCGTATCACGTTCCAGGCGCAAAGCAATCATGGAACTTCACATGAGCTATAGTCTATAGAAACTCCTTAAAGGGGGTTCAATAGGGGATTATATAGGGGTTACTAAAGGGGATACCAGGAGAGGAGTTTAGCCCATAGCTCATGTAAGCCTCTTGATAGAATTCACATATCGCTTTTTGAAGAGACAGTGGCCTTAATATCCTTTTGTGAGGTACGGCATAGTGACTTAGGGCTGCTCGATGGGCTTTTACCCTATAGGGTTTGGGGTTTAGGATTTAGGGCAAGGGCACTGGTTACCTCACACGGGGGTAGGCCGCTGGGTAATATTCCATGCTACGGCTTCTCTCCTAAGCCTTAATCCGCATCTCTCCCTTTGAGAAAAGAGCTCCCATCTTGAAAATGCTTCCCGCCTCCTACCACTTGTGTAAAGAGTGTTTGCGCCCTACACCTTGAGCCCTAAATCCTAAACCCTAAGCCGCCTAAACTGCAATGGGCTTAGTTAGGTTTCAGGGTTAAAGGTTTGAGCTTCAGGGCTCAAGGAAACTCAGCTTAAGCGGCAACAAGCTACACCATGCCATACACTTTCTGGTTCTTAGTAGAGAATAAGGGAATAGAATCCCTACATAACTCCTCCTATATACTACATTACCAAACCAGCAAGTAGATCCTAGACCCCCAGCTGCTGAAGCCTAAGCAACTCTACCTTCACCGAACCTTCGAAACCTACACCTACCCTCTTGAACACAAAGACCCCAAAACCTTAACCTGAAGGGTTTAGGGTTTACGCCTTAAGGTCTAAGGGCCAAACTGCACAAGGTCGCACACTTAAACCCTCGCGCCGTAAGACCCAAACCTCGAATCCTTCAATCGCAAAATGCCATTCGGAAGTTCACAGGCACCGGAAAGCAATAAGCAGGGCTATAAGTATACGAACTCACGCAACAAGTTTTGTCGTCCTACATGTATGTCCCGAACCGGAAGCCCTACACCACAACCTTCGACCCTAAGTGCACTCAAATCTACCCAAGAGCAGGAAGGCAAAGGCGGTGGAGCTTACTCAGATGCTCGGCTTTATACCCTGCTATGATTTAGTTGTTTCCATTTTCTTTTCCATTATCTCTATATTACCCTAGTATACACCGTATGACCCTAATATCCCTATGTAGCCCTAATATGTACCCTAGATAACCCTAATATTTGCCCTAGATAATCCCCTAAACCCTAAACCCTAAACTCTGAGGTTTAGGATTCACAGCTCGGAGGGTCTAGCAGCCTAAGGTGGCTGAAGGCTTCTGGCCCAGGGAGCACAATACCATATCCCTTACCTGACGAGTTAGGGTTTAGGGGTTTAGGGTTTAGGGTTTGGGGTTTAGGGTTAGGGGTTTGCGGTTGAGGGTTTGGGGTTTAGGGTTTAGACTTGCGAGCCAAATATCCCTTAATCAAGGAATATGGCTTAAATCATCTTAGGGACCCTAGCACCACGTAGGGTATGTTCCTCATATACTCCCTACATAACCCCATATAATCCCTATATAACCCCTACAGAATCCCGATATATTCCTGTGTATACTCCTTAATTGAGGTGTATTTGGGGCTCTGTGGGCTTCTGTGGTGTTCTGGGTTATCAGCGTGAAGGCGCTGTATTGGCTTCAGGGTAGGCGTCCCGTGGATGTAAGCTTTGAGTGTTGGTTGCCAGATTCATTCCGAGTGTGTGCTGCCAGCTTCGCAAATTTGTCCAGAGATTCAAGCAGCTTCAGGAAAGCTTTCTTAAACAAACTTCTCTCACCACATGACACGACAAGTGGATTTGGGGTGCTTCAGCTCACGCATTGCGTCGATGTTCCTTAATGCTTCCGAAGCGAGCCATTTGACAAATGACTTATAATGGGGGATCACGCTGCGATCGAGAAGGTTGCTGTTATGCCTTGGGCTGTGACCAGTGTACATATGGGAAGTTTGAACACTCCTGATATGGCACCCCTTTGTATCATAGCCTGACGTCTATCTGTGTCAGGATGTTCGGGCTGTTTGAGACTGGGATGCATGAATGTATTCGAGCTAAAGTATGCTTGTGACAGAGTCTCCAGGGTCCTAACATACCGAAGCCCTCTCGATATGATCCTGTTCTGCATGATTTTAGCAGCATCGGAGTTTCAAAGCCTGTCCCCTCTAGAATTCACAATGGACCCCTGAAATTCCGCTCTTAGACTCAGACGGCGGCAATCCATGCTAGAGAATCATGACCAACCAGAAGCTCAGCTGGCTAGGTGTCAAGGATCCGCCACAAGCAGTTCTACACCTCAAGCATGAGAGTGTTTCGCATTGCGATGATTCCAGCATTTACCCACCAAATCACCCAAACAGTCCTACGCAAACTTGGATCGCCACATTCAAAACTTTGAGCTCAGACTTAGCCAGCTCAGAATACAAAGCATGCCTGAACAAGGAAGGATTCTCCTACTTTCGAAGCAGCGCTCATCAAGAAGTTGGAGGACTGCGGCAAGGTTCAGGGGTCAAGGGCTCAGGGCTTATAGCTTTGTTCCACCATGTACAGTTGCACTAGCTCGGGGTTATCATGCGCCGAAGTCCGTAGACCTCTTAGATAGCCGCAGAAACAGTAATTCATGTAGCCTCCAATCGCAGCTAGATGCATGTTCGTGTGCTTCAGTTGTTCGACTATAAACAGTACACCCTACTGTAAACCAACTGGCTTCCTGCATGTCAAGCTTTTCTAGGTGGCACTTTGGGACATCTGCTGATTTCCCCAATTGTTGTACAAGGGAACCTTAAACCCTAAACCCCTAAACCCTAAAACCTAAACAGATTGGGGACCCTTGAAGCACCACCACAATTTACATAGCAGTTCCCGGACGGCTGTTCCGTCTGTATAGTAGTCGCAAGTTCAATTCCCATGCTCTTTTCCACTTGAATCTCCAATTTTCCTACCAAACACGACACCCCAAGAGTATGTAGAATAATAGCCTTCTGAGCTGTTTTGTGGGTTTCTGGGCTATTATTTCCGTGAAATTCTGAGGGCGTCTGAAACTATAGGGGTATCCCGACACCCCTTGGTTCGTGTGGGGGGTTCTAAAGGGAGTATAGCTATTGCGCGGTCACTACTAGAGGACTATTTGACAAATGCCCACCTAAGAAGATTGTCACCCAAAAACCTAGCATAGGGGTTTAGGGTTTAGGGTTTAGGAGCCCCCCCAACAGTAGCCCAGTACATCTGCACGACGGAAACACAGAGGATGTTTAACTTCCACCCAGCACTTGTAGAGACGTTTGGCATGCTAAGGCTTCAGGGTTAGGATCTGGGGTTCAGGGTTTCGGGAGAAGCAGTGGATCATCTCTGTGAACCTAGAACCCAGTCGCTGCAAGACTTTGTCATATTTTCGGAGGTGTGGCGGGTGACTGCTTGGACCTTATGAGCTATAGTCTAAACCCCTTGAAGAGGGAATATGAGGAATTCTGTAGAGAAGTATTCTAATGGCTACTAGGGGGGATAGCTTAGACTATGGTTCATATGCCTTGGGAGTCCGCAGTCTGGCTAAACTATGATATGCCCCCCAAAGTCCTTAGGGAGATCAGCACTTTGTCCAGGCTATCTACCCTAAACCTCAAACCCTAAACCTATAACCCCAATAGAAACCTTATACAATCCCTATATTACCCCTTATATAACAAATATGATCCCTACCTAGACCCTCCAATGTAGTACCGTTTTGGTAGTCCTAATCAGACTCCTAACCAAAAACCATACCAAACCCAAAAACAAAATAGATTGGAGGGTCTATGTGCAGGACCTTGAACAATGTCTTCATTGATATGTGTGAAATACTTTTAAACCCGAGAAAAGACTCCCAATCATCCTTGCGAGGCTCCCGGCAGAAATGACTCGTGGTTTAGGGTCTAGGGTTCTCCGACCCCGTATTATCGCTACAGACCCCCTTTTACATTCTGTTATCTTGCTACTCCAAGCGTACATCAAAGCATCGAGCTTGCCTGGTGACTGCTGCCCAGAAAGCCCAATACCTCTTGATTAAGAAATGTAGCTACCCTAAACCTAAACCCCAAATCCTACGAGGGACCCTAGTACCATATAGGTTACATGGCCTTAAGTAAGGGGTATTGGGCCCCCTGGGACCCTTGAAAACCCTGAACCGCAAATTCTAAACCTTAAAGTGTTACCATTTAATTATTGTCTAGTACCATTCAGGATATAATCCTCATGTGAGGGGACATTCATTCCCCTAAGTCCCCAAGCCCTAAATAGTAGATTCCATGTTTTCCTCTATCCCTATATGTACTGCGGTCTAAACTCCTTGAAGGGGCTTATATAGGAGATTTTATAACGGACTACTATAGGGGCTACTAAGGGGGATACTAGGAGTTTAGACCTTAACTAAGGGGTACTGGGCTCTCTGGGTGGACAGGAGATTCATGGCAGCATGGGTGGATTCGGCGCAACTGTGGCTCGCCTTGGTCCATGTGAGCTGTAGTCTAAACTCCCTAAAGCGGGTTTTATAGAGGATTATACGGGGTTTAGGGTCTAGACTCCTTGAAGGGGGTCATAGGGTGTCATAGGGTTTAGGGTTTAAGGGTTTAGGGTCTAAACTCCTTAAAGGGGGTTATTGGGTATAATAAGGTTTCGGGTATAGGGGTTCAGGGTTTAGGGTCTAAACTCCTTAAAGGGGATATAAGGGGATTATGTAGGGGATTATATGGGTTGTAGGGTTTGGGGTGTAGGATTTAGAGTTTTGGGGTTTAGGGTCTAAACTCATTAAAAGGGCTTATATAGGGGATTGTACAGGGGATTGTTAAGGGGTGATACAGGGACCACGGTGTCTGCGAAATGACAGGCATGGCAAATCCGCAGGATTATCCGATTGGGAGCCCAAAGCCATATAGTAGCTTCCATTCTCTTATCCATTATCCCTATACAACCTTTCTATATAATTCCACTTCATACCCCATTCTGATACAGTAGTTTCCATTGTCCTTTCCATTCCTTAACCCAAAACCTTCTGAAGTTCCGTGGCTGCGGAGCTTACCTTACCAAATGGGCGGAGTCTGATACGATTCCAGGCACATTGCCTCAGTGAATAGGGTTTAGGGTTCAGGGTGAACGTGTTTGGGGGCGTTATATTGGGGTTATATTAGGATAATGAAAAAGAAAATGGAAACTATAGGGATTATATTGGTGTGTATTTTGGGATAATGGAAAAATGGAAACTATAGGGATTATATTGGTGTGCATTTTGGGATAATGGAAACCATAGGGATTATATGCCTGATTGTGCACTTACAGGCATCATTTCGGAAAGG
The DNA here is from genome assembly GCA_905231905.1 of Symbiodinium pilosum. NCBI lineage: Eukaryota > Dinophyceae > Suessiales > Symbiodiniaceae > Symbiodinium > Symbiodinium pilosum. Next base: position 57,649 of record CAJNIZ010034636.1, read on the forward strand.
CATGTTGTCGATTTGGCAGGGTCTATGGAGACAGAAAACTGTTCCTGGTTCATACGAACGATTTGGCCTTTGTCTTGGTGAACGAGAAAGCGTCTTCCCTCAAAGGGCCCTTGAAGCACCTCAAAACTAATCCTTGCAGAGACCACCCGGAAAAGGACCTATGAGTTGGAGAAGCCTTAACAACTACACCCTAAACCCTAGTCTATTGCGATGTTGGGATGCTCCGGACCTGGGGCAGCCTTTGTGGGTGTCCGGGCAGCATAGATTTTAGGATCTCGTGTCAGTAGCCGGAGTGATATGTTGTGATTGTAGCGTGTAGACTTATAGTGTAGGGTACCTTAAATAGACCTCTAGCTGATACTGGCATTTGCCAAGACCACTACATTACTGCTTGATCCCGAGCCGTAAGACGTTCGTTGGAAGCAACCACGACATCCTCGAAATCCCGAATCCAGAAGAATCCTCAGCCGAGAATCCGAAACCTGAAGCCCTACACCGTCAACACAAGACCTTACCTAAACCCCAGGAGTATGTAGAATAATAGCCTTTCTGGCAGTTTCTTGGGGTTTGGGACTATTATTTTACCTACATTTGGGGTCCCGGTGGACCCAAACTTTGAGCCAAAAGTCCCAAGACTGCGAGGATCTAGGCTGGAATGGCTTGGCTGAGGCTATCTACGTTCGTCGTCTTTTTGGGCTATCGCTCTGGCTGACATCAGGGTTTAGGGTTTAGGGCCTAAACTGAATTCTGAAGCATAAGCTCTTAATCCTAAGCCCTAGACGCTGAGTCCTATATCATCTAAGCCCTGAACCCTGAATCCTAGACCGTATGTGCCCTAAATCCTAACCCTCTACCCTACAGCCAAAATATTTTTCCTGGGCTCTAAATCCCAAGTCTCAGATCCAAAGCTGTGTTTGCCAAAGATATTGCTAAGGAGCTTAGATTAAATTACCATAATGAGGACCTCACTATATACCTTGGGTACCGCCCAACACTCAGTAACAGTTGGATAATAGATATAATATGGTTATATATAGCCCTTAATAGGACCCCTAATATAGACTGTTACTGGGGGGCAGTACCCTAAATAATACCTTAATACTCAGGCAGAGCATCTTCACTACTGAAGTTCTTTAACAACAACCCTGGCTAGCTCTAAGCCCTAAACCCTAAGCACTGAGTCCTAAATCTTAAGCTCCAAATCCTAAACCCTCAGCCCTAAATCCTAAACCCTAAACCCTAAACCCTAAAACCCTAAACCCTAAACCCTTGAAACCCTTAGGATGCCTGTGACTTCCTCCTGGAGCACCACAATGAGCTTTGAGATGGTAGCAGTGCCATCACTGGGGGATGTCAAGGTTTTCTTTGTTTGGAGATTTCCGGGTTCTGGAGGCTTGGTGCAACTGGATTCTGCATTCCTATTAAGAAGCTGTCAGAGGCATGTTTGAATGTTGTACTGGGGGAGGTCAATGGGTTCAGTGTAGGGATAGTAGACTTTAGAGGCTTCGCAGTTGATGGATACGGGTGGCCTCAAAATTGCTGATTATGATACAACCCAACTCCTTCTAATAGTGGCGTGCCAGTTGCACCTAAGTATGTGAGAGGGCAGGAAGCTTGCAGGGACTTGACCAGCGATTTGGACACAAGGTTTGGGACAACGTGCTCTACATGTCACAGGTTTTGCACCGATACTAGGCCAACAAATACATGCGTTCTTCGCGGTATAAGGTTTCGGGTTTTTCATGGCCCAGGGGACTATGGAGAGGTGGCACTGCCCTCCGTGATGGCTAATGTGACGTTATGTCTCGGACTTGTAAGCTTGGCGTTCCCACGCCATTGCTCGATCCTAAACCACCAAGCCCCAAAGCAAAGCAAAACATGTGGGGTGACACTCGGGTCTTTGGCCTTTGTCTCTCCATTGGGGTCAAGCTTCGCCATACCTTATGAAACCGCTAAAAGCTCCATGCCTTAGGAGAACCCCTCACCCTGTAATAGTGGTATAATAGGAATATAAGAGGACTCTAATATGATCCCTATTATCCCCCCTATACCGGGTGGGGGGTCCACCTAAATACCCATCATCATACAACTTCCGGGCGCAAGTGCACTGACGGAGTGAATCTACGTGGGTACTATTGCTTGGATACTCCCCCACTCTCACTAACAGCTGGATGTTTTTCATTGTATAACGATATAGAGCCCTTAATATGACCCCTATTTTAAACTGTTAGTGGGTTGGTGCAGGACCCAAACTATTGCTTTTGGATCGTATGGTGCAAGTGACGGGGGATCACTCCTTTAACTCCTAAGATCTAAAGCCTATATCCTATAGAACTCATTATAGTAGCTTCCATTTTCTTCTCCATTCTCCCCATAGAACCCCAATAAACTCCCCACTCCAAACCCCGAAGCCTCAAGCCTTCCCCGTTCGCCTTGCGGACTCTGAGCGGGAGTTCCGAGCTTACCAGCAGACCTGGAATGCAATCACCTCCCCAAAACTAAATGAGTAGTATTCTATTTGGGGGTACTATGGTACCCAATAAAGAGTAAGATTCTATCCTCCTTTGGGGGTAATAGTATTTCATATAAGGGATGTAATCTTACTAGGTTCAACATCCAAACAAACATTACTCAAATGAAATTATCCCTCTACACATGTAGCAGTCTGAATGGTGCATTTTTCTATCACGGAAGTGTTTGTTGTCGGGAGCCATAGTCCCTTTAATGCTACGGGGCAGGTGATTGCCCCTCAGCACTGAGCCAGGATGGGGGCAAGGGATTCCTAAACCTTAAACCCTGGACCCTGAACCCTAAACCCTGAACCCTGAAATCTAAACCCTGAACCCTAAACCTTAAACCCTGAGCCCTGAACCCTAAATCCTAAACCCTGACCCTAAACCCTATATAACTTATATAACACCCTTCAAAAGGGATCTGGGAGCTCATCGAGCTTGGGATCCTTCGGGGAGCAAGGTCGTCTAAGCCCTTGGAGCCATAGTCTATAAACTCCTTAAATGGGGAGTTGTATAGGGCATCACATAGGGGACTAGTATAGGGTTTAGGGTTCAGGGTTTAGGGTTCAGGGTTTAGGGCTTAGGGCATCACGTAGGGGATTAGTATAGGGTATTAAAAGGGATACTAGGAGTTTAGACTATGGCTCTTTTTGAGCCCAAGGGCTTCAAGGGGTGTAGGGTATGGTGATGCGAAGGCTCTGGGCTGTAAAGGATGCCTGTTATTCATGAGTTCAACTAGCACCCCCGTCTATACTACCCCCCCTAGGTTCCCCCCTTAATTAACCTTAATTAGGCTTAACTATCCTTAAATAACTCTAATTAAGGGGGGAACCTAGGGGGGTAGTATAGAGGGGGGTACGAGTGGAACCCATGAGTCATTTTCAGTCCAAGGCTCCCTAAACCCTAAACCTTTCGTTCCTGCGGATCCCTTCCCTCAGTCCTTGCTGAAGCCGGGGGAATTACAGAGACCGACGCTGGTGGGCAAACGCAAAAAAAGCGCAGGCTGAAGGGTTGCAATCACATGGGCAAGAGCAAGATGAACATGACATTTCTCAAAGCCCATGGTCCGAATGTATAGTCCCCTTAAGTAGATAGAATATGGTTTTGGGTATATTATAGTAAGATCCCCATATACCCGATATTCTATCTACTTAAGGGGGACTATACTTACAAGGATTTCCCAAAAGGGCACTTAATATCTTGAGAGGCCTATAGAGCTGAAGATGTCCCGCCCTTCAGTTTGGAACAGGGCCAAGCGCTAAATACTCCCTAAGGGTCCAAGGACCCAAATAATAGGGTTTTTTTCTATAGTATTTATGGTATTTGGGCCCTAAAACCCTATTTTCTGGGTCCTTGGACCCTGAGGGCCTTGAACCCTGCAACTCCATTTGAGTTTGCAGCAGGCTTCTAACTAAAGGCCACAACCACATCAGCCCCGCACAGCCCGAGACGATAAGAAGTGAAGAGACTGTACAAGCCGCGAACCCGCAACCTCAAGACTTACTCTCTGAGGCCTGAACTCAGGACCTTGTAAGCCCTAAGCCCTAAGATAGTAAGGGGACTTAGTTCCCCCAACCCCTATAGCATGAATGAGATGGTCCTAGCTTTAGTGGCTAGGGTAACGAAACCTCCCTTTTTGCAGTTTAGTAGGCCGTCTCTGAGGCGGGGCCTCCAGCGGCTGCAGGAAAACCAGACGCAGGAGTCCGGCAGCCCGTTTCTGAAGGCATACTTACTGGAGGTTAGTAAGGAGTAAGGGAATATGTTATATTACATAGCGGCTATATTCCCTTGTTCCTTACTTAAAAACCAGTAAGTTTGAAGTCTACTCGGAGGTTCAGTGGAACTGAGAACTGGAGAAGAAAAGAAATCATGAAACGGAAATTGGGGCTATGAGATATCCAGGGCCTAAAGGCTTACTCGGTGGGTGGTAGGCAAAAACACAGTGTTCATGTTGCAGTGGGGCCAAAAACCTGCATTGGCTGTACATACTTGTGTGTTTTGGGTGGGCCATATGTGGTGTTGTTGGTGAACGCTAACATGTGCGTAGCAAAACAAAAGGTGCTCAGCATGCTGCTGCAACTGCCCTTTTTTTTCGTGCTGGTGCTGGTGCTGCTGCTGTTGTTGTTGCAGGTCGGTGTGGGATTTTAAACTGCTATTGCACAGGGGGCACCTGTGGCCCAAGCTTATTGATATGCTTTAATTTGGCCCTCTATGGCGTTCGGCCATAGGTGGGGTTGTTGGTGAGCACACACATGTGGTAAGCTTGAACCTTCTGCGGGTAATGTAAAGCGCAAGGCGAACCGATTAAGAAGTTAACAAGAATCTGGGAATGGACAGTTAAGAGGAGTAAATACATAAACCCAACTCAGAGCACGGGTAATATCATGGTGGGCAGAGGGGTTGCGTGGACATGGGGACATGTGCAGGGTTGATGATTTGGGGGTTTTGCCCTTCCCCGCCGGTATCACACCATGGAACCGCAAGTAGGCCCCCACTCAACGGGCTGTAGTCTCTGCGGGGCGCATGCTTGGGCTTCTTGTTGCAGGGCATGTAAAATCATGCACGATATCTAGGGGGTATGGGGAGACGTATTAAGGAATGCACTATCAGAACTTTATCCCAGGGGTCATATATGGTTCCTGACTTGGAGAAGGATTTTTTTCGGGATAGCAATGTCAATTTTCGCTTCCCAGTGGTCTTGGGGAGCCATCCTACTACATCCAACAACATAGCTGGCGCAATCTCCTTGCGGATGATTGCCAACCTAAAGATGCCGAACACAGCAAAAGCATCTGAGGCAGAACAACTCAACTACACTGGCATCCCAAAATGTTTCCAAAGCTTAAACCCTCAAGCACGTTGCCTGTCATGCTGTTGCGACCCCGCCCCCACCCATACGCTATTTAGGAAGTAGCGCCTCAACTCAATCTACACCCCTTACAGCTTCCAAATGTGCTTTCTCAAGCCCTAAACCCCAACCCTTAATAACCATACTGCATAATACTCAATCTCTTTCATTCTGGCGGGTCTGTTCGAGGTCAGGACCAACCTCCTCCTCTAAGTCCTACCCCTAGACCCTTTCACCGCCAGACATCCGCACCCTACAGCCTCCGACATCAACTGACAGTGCTACGGGGGTTCCTGAGGAATCAGGGAGTACATTCCCGACATTAATCCCTATCTAACATATTCCCTTCTTGCCTACTAACCCTCAGTGAGCAGATGTGAGAGGAGCTTCAGACATCCTTAGAGAGACTGCGGGCCAGAATGGCGGACAGGTGGGGGCGGTGCCCCGAACTGGGGGTACGTTTCGGGGGGGGCCCCTGCACATAGTGTTTTGGTGTTTGTATTGGGTCCCCTTATACATATATATGGAAACTACCAGGTGGGCAGTGTTTAAGGCTAGAGCTAGGGCCTGAGCACTTCTCCGAGATTGAGTACGAACTTCTGTCTGGGACTATGTGACATGCTCGGAGGGTCGTGGGGACTTCGTAACTGCTTCAAGAATGGGGATAACTGGGCTTGTCATATGGCTTACAAGAGTTATGAGTATACTTACTACGAAGTTCCCCTGACCCTCCAAGTAGGGATAGAGTACCTCAACAGCATGAGTCCTTTCATGGGGTCGCAGGGTCCACTGTTGTTCGCAATGGGGCTACAGGGTGCCCGGCCTTGGCACATACTGCAATGTGTTGACCTTGCATGTGTTGTATATATTGTTTGCTCACCAAGGTACGTACCCAAAATGAAGGGAGAAAGATACGTACATACCCTTTAGGCTGTCTATGTGTGTGTTTTTTTTCCGGCTTTTGTTCGGTATTCTGCTGTGTAGATGAGCTCTGTTGATTGTCCAAGTTTGATGGACCTCAACCCTGCAAAGTGGTTAGCCAACTTCCAGATGAATTAGGGTGTAGGGTTAGGGCTTATGCTGGTATTGGCTTCGTCCTGATTACTTCAAGGATATCCATGAGGATGTCCGCAGACGCGTGCTGGAATCAAGTCGGTGAAGACTTTAGGGCTTGGGGTCAGGAACAGAGTAGCGCAGGCCCTTCAGACATGTCAACTTTGAAAATGGGTACTTTGAAAGGCGCCCTCACATCAACGCGCCTCACTCTCGAATATCTGCTAGAATCAGCCATGCAAGCCCCGCTTTCGATCTTAGACATTGGCACACGACAGGAGTACGGCATCATGCAGATAGCAGCACGCGTGATTAGCGGGTCTATAGCCAGGATCTTCGCACGTGCCCAAACCTTCTGTTTCAGAGACTTATGACGTGCCATATGCCTGACTCATCAGGAGGACTTCCGTTGCCAGAGACGACCGCAATGCCAAGTCTCGGACGATTGTCATGCGAGGCTTCATTGTCGAGGGGACTCAGGGGTTTTGTAGGTTTCCAGGCCTGAACTCTCAAACATGCAAATCACAATTTCTGGGATTGCTTCTTGTGGGGATGAGGATTGGGGCGAATAGCGAGAGTGGGGAGCATTAGGGTTTGAAGAGGGTTCCCATTCTCAGTCTCAGCCGAGTCAAAAGCGTGTTCGCAGCCAGACTCCAAGCCATGTCCGAATGCTAAAAAAAGTTGCCAGGCTGTTCGGAATATGTTTTGGGGTCTGGGGTCTATGGTTGGTACTCCAGCATGTTCCAGGATCTGAACTGGTATGGGTGTTTCTCCAAGCCATCCATAGTCTTTATAGTAGGTACCATCACTGAACTTCCCATAATGTGACACTTTCTTTAAACTTGGGCACCTTGTTGGCCCTTGGGATTACTTTAGAGATGGTCTGGATTTGGCTAGGGCTCCAAAACGAAAGTTCATTAAACAGGGTCTTCCCAACAATGGCCTGGAACTGTTTCAGCGGCAGCCAAAACACATCAAACTGACAGCAGTGCAACATTACAACGTGTGCAAGGCAGCCCGCCTGTAAGCAGTTTGTCCTTTTTGCTTGGGTACTGGCTGCCTAAGACCCAAGACCCTAAGGCCCCAAGTCCCGAACATCGCCTCCCGAAAAGTGTTCCAAGAGAGCCCAATACCCTTTAATTGAGGACTATACCCTAAATGGTTCTAGGGTCCCTAACATGAATTCAGCTATAACCCTAAAGCCCTGAACCCTGAACCCCTAAACCCTATTCCTTGATAAATAAAGGGGTATTGGGCTCACTGGGTTCAGTCTTGCAGACGCTCAACCACAAAAGTTTTGCAACGTCTGCAGGGTTTCAAGAGGCCTTGATCAGAGAAGTCCATCCCTATAAGCTACCCTATGATCCTTTTAAAGGGCCTTCATATTTGGATCCTAACTATAATCCCTATGTAACCCCTAATAATCCCTATATAATCCCAGTTTCCATGTTCTTTTCCATTTGATTCTACATTATTGGGGGTTGACCCTTAGGCTATCAACCCTTAGACAACCCTGCGCCCCACAATAGACACCAGAAAGCTGCAAGATCTTACAGTACCCCTAAGCCTAGAAAGATGCAAAAAGCATAGCTCAGCCCACTTCCATATTTTCACACCAATCTCGCCTTGTCTATATAATCTCACGGCCCAATTGCCGCCCCTTCGCAAATATCCCTAAACCCTGTTAATCCCTACATGGTAGTTTCTAGCTACTTTTCCATTACCCCTACGTATGCCCTATAAACCCCTTTAAAGGGACCAAGCCCTGCTTGGAGGGTCATGGGGACTTAGTAAGTAGGTTTGTAGGGGTTATTATATATGGCTTCTAGGGGTTTTAGGTATACCTACTAAGTCCCCCTACATGCAAAACCCTAAACCCTGAACTTTGCCCTAAACCCTGGACTGTGCCCTAAACCCTAAACTTTGCCCAAGACTCTAAATACTATGGTAAGTTCCCTTTTGTTCTCAACTATAACTAAGTCCCCCGGACGCCCCATGTACAGGTCCTCCGCCCCCGACGCCTGGTGCAAAGCCGCGGCAAGTTGACGTCGGCCGCATCGATGGCGGCCTTCGCGCGGAGGTGGGAGTCAATACTGGGTTGCGGTAGGGAAGGTAGTTTAAAGTTACCATCTTATGGGTATATAGTAATATAATATATAATCGGGTTCCCTTGTTACGTTTGAGTTCGTTAGCAGCAACCCAGAATAAGGGGCCCTCGGGACAAAAAGGCGTTATGGGGGTTTTGAATAGGGTTTTGTTCAACGATTTCTGTGATAAACAGCGAAAAAGTGCGCCGTAAAGGCCGCAGTGCTGGCAGAGGGGGCTATGCGATTGGGGTTGCATTTTTGGTTTGGGGTACTTTGAAGTCCCCCAAGCATAATCACCATACCATATCCCAACTTAATACTGTAGCTGCCCCTTTGCTGACTTCTTCTTAGGCTTCCACACATCATCCCTGCATAGCCCCGCATCTCATTCCCTATCGGGTTTCCTTTGGCTTACCACTTGCCTTTTCATGACTAAACTCTATAACCCCTAAACTGTATTCCAAGTATTTGGGATTCCAGATTGCAGCAGGCTCCAGCGCTGGCCTCGCACGTCGCCTTTCTTACCGCAGGGGCCCTCAAAGATTGCATCTCTTTTCTGAAAAGGTTGAGCACGTTAACGGGCTTGTGGCCTAGGATCTTCCGGTACCTGCAACATGCAGGTAAGAGAATTGCACACAGGCCCTGCCTGCTTATGGGGGTTCAGGCAGGGCCTAGGGTTTGAAGTTGGGTGATAGTTTAGACCCCTGATTCATAAACCCCCTCCCCTTAATAGGGATTATAATCGGGATCCTAATATTTAGACCCTTAAGAATTAAAACATAAACCCTAAACCCAATATAATATGGATCCTAATATTTCGGCCCATAAAAGGAGGGGGATTTTAGTCAGAGGTCTACATTAGATCTGCTTGGCTTGATGTCTTGTACAGCCTTGGGAGGGTTTGGATCTTCAGTGTTTGAGGGTTTTGGGTTTAGGGTACAGTTCAGGGACGTTCAACATTATGCTCCTTGCCTTGTCGTTATGGTTGGATCCACCCCCACCCTAAACCCTAAACGCTGAGCCAGCTTCAGATGATCTATCGCAGCATTTACGCGCCAAAAGCGTTTTAGCCCTGCAAACGGTCATGGGAGCTATAGTCTAAACAGTCTAAACTCCTTCAAGGGGGTTTTATAGGGAATTATGTAGTGGAATGCTATAGGGGTTGTTAAGGGGGATACTGGGAGTTGAGACCTTACACCCAACCTTAAACCCTAAACCACAAGCCCTAAAGCCCTAAACCCTGAACCCTGAATCCTAAACAGCCCTGCAAACGGTCATCTCTAAGGAGGCCAGAGCAAGGCTCTGTTCCTATGCTTAACTATGGAATCATGAGAGAGTCTTTGGGTGAAGTCCTAGACCCTGAACCCGCTAACGCCCAAACGTCATAGCTTTGCGCTCGTAATCCTTGATCCCAAAGTCCCAAGTCTTAAAGTCCCAGACGCTAGACTCTCTAGAAAGCTCCTAAAGCCTTTGAGCACCCTATGGGACATCCATTGACCCCTAAACCGGACCCTTCCTACACTTGAGCCACCTAGGAGCAGCTCGGGGAGTCGCGACGGCGATTTTCAGAGGAGGCCAGTGTAGCCTAGGGTTTAGGGTTTAGGGCTCAAGGTTTAGGGCTTTGTGTCGTATGGGTTTTAGGGCTTAGGGCTTTGCTGGGTATAGGACTTCAGGATTGTTTGGGGCAACATGATTTCGCGGGGTTGGGATTTAAGAGTTTAGGGTGTGTGAGGAGGAGGGGTGGAGGATACGAGGGGCCCGGCCTTTGCTGGAAGGGGCATGAGTGGCCACATCTTTCAGTTCTTCTACAAAAGCTGAAAGGTGGCCCCGCACATGCTTAGATCTGGGGTTTGGGAGATTGGGGTTTGGGGTTTAGGGGTTAGGGATTAGGGTTTAGGGTTTTGGGGTTAGGGTTTAGGGGTTTAGGGGGAAGGGTTCAGAGTTGATGGCTCTTGCTTCCTCATTACAATCCAAACAGGTGGGCAAAGCGTCTTCTTTTGTCTCGGGATCTAGGGCAGCCAGAGCCCTGCACTGTGAAAATAGCAATAAGAGTAACAATGAAATAGTAGTAATTATACTAATTATTAATAGTAATAATAGTAGTAACAATATTTTTGAAATCCCAGTTCCTTCAGCCCTAAGCCTCCAATCCTTGAGATGGAAATTTGAAGTTCCCATCCCTCGCGTGCACGCGTCAACCTCGACTATGGTCTGTTTGTGCAGCAAGTGATTTAGGGTTTAGGGCTTAGGGTTTGTGCTGTAAGTCATTTCCCCGTGTAACCCAGAAAGTTAGCATACTTTCAACCATCGGGGCCCAAACAGGGACCACACTTTCGGCACATTTCCATAAAAAGCATGACCGTGCTTTCTGTTCAACTTTCACATCATCCCAGTGTCCTGCGCACTCCTGTACATTCTCTGGAGATATACCCCCCAAATCTCCTTACGCATTCCTACATGCCCCTATATATCCTACAATATACCCCTAGACATCCTTGTATTCTCCTATATACCCTCATATCTCACTATATATCCTCATATACCCTTATATATCCTTGTATACCCCTACATATCTATATATACCCTCATATATCCCTAGCCCCCAGCCCCAGGCTATACACTGAACCCTAAACCCCAAACCCTAAGCCCTAAACCCTAAACTAGTCCCAGGCCCTATAGGCTGCTGCCTCACCCCACCCGCTGGAGGTTCATTCCCTGAGAGCTGCCGAGGCAGGAGTGGCCTTCGGGGACTGAAAAGCGTATGAGGGTATGGGGTTGAGGGCTTAGTGTTCAGGGTTTAGGGTTAGGTTTGGGGTTCAGCGTTTGTGGTTTACGGTTTAGGGTTCAGGATTTTGGCTTTAGGGTTCAGGGTTTAGGGTTGGCAGTTTACGGGTGGTTAACAGAGTGTTTCAAGACACGCAAAGTGTGACCAGGCCACAGCCTAAAGTCTTTTTCTATGCAAACTCCTTCCTGCGTCCAAGCTCCTCTACTTGATAATTCAACAACTTCTACAGCATTTCGTTCTAGATCAATTCTAACAGCACACCTGCACATGCAGCAGGGACTCGCCATGGGGGGTGTCTGTTTTCCCTGAGAGCTGTGTTCTGTGACTACTAGACTACGTATAGCATACAAAGGACTCCTGCCTTTGGCAATGACAGCTTTATCTTACGTGGCTTAGGAATCAGAAAGCTCCCGGGCCTTGGAGTCAACCGGGTTTTCAGATCCTGCCGACTTGAGAGATTTGTCAAATTCATCACTGTAGAAACCTAAACGGGAACCCTCATCCAATAATCTCTATATGCATGTACATGTGTGTAGATCTCTTTCTCTCTCTCTCTTTCTCTGTCTCTCCGTGTCTCTCTTGGTCGCTCTCCGTCTCTCTTCTCCATCTCTCTCCGTCTCTATCCATCTCTCGTTAGGACATCTCAGATAGGCCCACTTATGACAGGCGTGCTGCCTGTGAGATGCTGAAGCCATCAATCCATCATTCCCATCTGTGCATCTCTCTCTCTCTCTCTCTATCTCTCTCTCTCTCTCTCTCTTCTCTCTCTCTTTCTCTC
>CAJNIZ010034647.1:0-12140 GCA_905231905.1 Symbiodinium pilosum
TTTAAGGTTTAGGGTTTAGTCCCCCTTAGTGGATTTATGTTATCCATAGTGTATACCTAGACCCTCCTCCTACCCTCTATTAGGGCCTTAGTACCTACTATTAGGGACCATATATCCTCAATTAAGGGTACAAGGAAGGTCCTGGTACTAGAATCCCCCTTAGTAAACGCTATACTAGTTCCCTATATAATCCCCCCGTAGAACTCCTGTCTAGGGAGTTTAGGGAGTTTAGACTATGGCTCATGTGGGTTAATGTGAAGGTTTTGGGGTCTACATAGGATGTGGGGCTGTGAGTTCGGGATGAGGTTAGCCACAAGTAAACGGCCTCCATTAGTGGCAACAACTTCTATGTAGCTATTGTAGTTGCATGGATCCTCTCAACTGACCCTGAACCCTAAACCCTAAACCCTTCTAAGCCTAAGCCCCAAGCCCTTTCTACCTAAGGCTCTCTTATGTCAACTTAGCGGCGAACCGAAGCCGAGGGCTGGTAGCGGCAGTAGTTTAGGGAACCAATAATCATAGGTATAGGGAATAGGTTTTAGGGTTCTGGGAGGGTTCTAAGGCTTGGGGTGGCTTAGGGGATGATCCTCCTGGGTTTAGGGGTTTAGGGTTTAGGGTTTTAGGGGTTTAGGGTTTTAGGGTTTTAGGGTTTTGGGGTTTAGGGTTTAGGATTTAGGGTTTAGGTCCTTCACGCTTCTGCACCACTGATTTCCAACAGCACGTGAGCTATAGACATAACTTCTCATATGACCTACAGTCTTAACTCCTAGTATCCCCCTTAATAGCCCCCATACTAGTCCCCACTATAAGCCCCCTTTTAGGGAGTTTAGACTACAGCTTATGAGATGAAGGGTTCCTATTCACAGAGTATATCAGGGACTATACTAAACTACCAGAAGGACCCCTATGTCCACCGTCTTGGCAACCCATTACTGACCTAACCCTAGACCCCAAACCGTAGTCCCTAACCCATAAAAATCCTTGAGCCCTAAACCCAATGTGGAACCCTGAGGGTTCCTCGTTCGATTTTCGAAGCTCCCACATCTGTATCTGTCATGTCACGCACGATGGCCGAGAAGCAGGGTACCGCAGTGTGAGCCCTTTCAAGGTCCTAAAAAAATGTGTGGTTCAAGGTTTTAACCCTAAACCCTTTAGGGTTCAGGGCTTAAGGTTTAAGGCTTCAGGGCCCGAAACCCTAAACTCTTAGGTGCCAGGGTATAGGGTTCAGGGTTGAGGGTCCCTATACTTCCTACATCCTCGCTTATACTTTTAATAGAAGGACTCCAAGATTTCCCTACGGCAGAGACAAACAATCCTGCATGACCCTCAGTACCCTAAACCGTTTTTTTTTTTAGCGGTTTAGGGTTTAGGGGTAACTATGGTTTTATTGTATACTGTATAGATTCATGCAGGATTTCTAATATCAACACTACTGCCTCCTTCTCTAACCCCTCGCACCCTCAGCCCCTGTAACAGAAAAGCTCTATATCAGAGGCCCGAACCCAGAGTTAAATTACAAAAAACAATCACTGCTCGTGTTGCTAATGCTCAAAGGGTTTAGGGGTTAGGGTTTTGGGTTTAGGATGCAGTCATAAGAAAGTTGAAATACAATACAGAAATATCGGTGCTAGTACTGCCAGGGTTTAGAAGGTTTAGGGTTGAAGGGTTTGAGTTTCGGATTTAGGGTGCAATCTTACGAACGCCCTACTTTGCCAAAACTCCGAGGCGCGTCCATGGATACCAGGAATCCCGAATGTCCTATACATAAAACTTGAGACCACTATCAAGCAGCCAACAAACACCCATCATGTGTGCCCACGTAGCCACAGCCAGAACGGGCACTGGGGAAATTCCCAATCCAGAAAAATCCGTGTGGCCATTCTTAGAGGCGTGTCGCGAGTATGAACCCCTCGTGCGGTAGACCTGGTACACACTTCGAAAGGTACAGTGTTAATGTCTCTTTTGCCACTAGCTGACAGCGGCGGTTTTGAAAAGCGTTATCAGTGTAGGCGAAAGGGCCCAGTGCAAAGTTGCACGCGGCGTCCGGCTATGTCACGGCCATCCACTAAGCATTTGAATCTGCCTGAGTAGTGGAGTGCGTCCCAAAAAGAAGATTCCCGTTTCCCGATCCTACAAATACATAAGGTATGCTAATTCCCCAACCAAATACCATCTTGGCCTAGCCCACAAAAAAAGGAGCATGGAACCTATGGGGGTCAAACTTATGCCCTAAACAAAAGTAAAGCCTAAACCCAAAACCCTCAAGTATAAAGCCTACACCCTAAAGGATGGAATCAACATAGGGATCCAAGTTGCTGCCTTTAACATCTCTTCCTGCTGCGAGTCGTGCTGAGGCCATTTTTGCCTCATCCTCTGTCGTCTCCTAAAGGCAAGCGGGAACCGACCGGTTTAGGGTTGAGGGGCCATGGTTAGGTTCCGGAGTTCCGGCTTAAGATTTAGGATTTAAGGTTCAGGGTTTAGGGTTCAGGGGCCAAAGAAGGTAGCGTCAGAACCAGCCATGTTTGAAGTAAACCATGGGTGACAAGAAAATGCCCATAAATCACAGGACAATGCAAGTCGAAGAAAACCAAGATATGCTAATGAGAACGCAAGGGCTCTCACCCTAAACCCTGAACACACAACCCTGAACCCTGCACCCTAAACTCTGTAAACCCCAAGCTGCGAGGGTTCACCCGCAGGCTTTTTGATGGACAAAATCCTACATACCCTACAGATAATAAAATGTTCCCTCATTTCTGCGCGCTGAACATGTTTCACAGTATGGAGTTTTTTTGTAGTATGGCACCACATTTTCCTAGGGTTGTGTATAGTATGGCATCAGAATTCCCAGGGTTTGGAATGATACAACAATCCTAAGGGGTATTCTCAGTCCTCTTCAAGTACCCTGAATTTTCGGGGCCGTAATGCAACAACTCCATAAGGTACCACAGTTTTTACCATCTACCATAGCATCTCCCAGGATACATAAAGCCTAAACCCTAAACCCCAAACCCTAAACCCTAAACCCCAAACCCCAAACCCTAAACCCTAAACCCCAAACCCTATACCCCAGACCCTAAACCCTAAACCCCAAACCCTAAACGCTACTCTGGAGCTCCAAATCTTCTCTCCGGAGCACCGGATCGGCGAACGTGAGCTCTGACGAAAAAATGCGAAACTCCTAACCCTGCGTGCAGGGTCAGGGGGACTTAGTGAGGAATGGAAACGAAGACGGAAGCTACTACAGATTATTTAGGCTCTGGGTTTAAGGTCAGCTTGACGTAGTAAGTGGCTTAATACGGGGGATCAAACGGAATACCATACATGTTATCAATTTAGAAGGACACTTACTAAGTCCCCCCGACCCTCCAAGTACTCCTACACTCTCTGAACCCTAAAGAGACCTGAGTAGTGTTTTTTTGGTGGTTAAACCCAGTAAGATAATATTCCTTTTCTAAAACACTATACCCCACAAGGAGGATATACTCTTACTCTATATTGGCTACCACAGTATCCCCAAATAAAATACCACTCACCTGAAACCTTGAATCTCAAACCTGCCATGCCAAGCCAGGCAGCCAGGCACACGAAGTTTCAAACCCGGTTTAGGGTTTAGGGTTTAGTCCCAAACACTCTGGGTGAAGCCCTAAAACTTCAAGCCCGCAAAGCCTTCAATCCTAACACCGCTTGAAGCCATGAGCCCTAAACCCTAAAACCCTGAAACCCTAAAAAACCTAAAGCCCTGTGGCCGATACTTATTCTTCCCTAAGGGTCCAAGGACCCAAATAAGAGGGTTTAGGGCCCAAATACTATAATATTCATGGTATTCGGGCCCTAAAGCCCTATCATTTGGGTCCTTGGACCCTTAGGGCTTGGTTCCGAGGTTCATGGGCGCGTAATAGAAGAACTCCGAAGCCAACTCCTCGGATGGAGTTGTGGCTGATTGCAGGGTTTTGGGGTCTTCCTGGGGGTTAGGGTTCAGGATTTAGGCCTAAAGGTTTAGGTCTAGGGTTGAGAGTTTAGGATTTTGGGTGTATGGTTTAGGCTTAGGGCTTAGGATGTGGAATCTGGTTTAGGTCTTATAGGCTTACAGGGTTTAGGATGGAAGGCTTGGAGCTTGAGGTTGTGAGCCCAACTCTAAACGCTACACCCTCGTAGCTGCGGAGATTTGGGGTAAAGAGGCAAGGTCGGGAAAGGTAGGCATCTGAAAGCACAGCTTAGGTTTTGGGGTTTAGGAAGTATATACGCCTCTACCCAACCATCCCCAAAGTAAAACAGTAGCCCAGAAATCCTTAAACACGGTCAAATGGCCATGCTTCTACGTACTTCTGATGTTTAGGTAGTCCTAAAGCCGCCATTGGTTTAAGGGTTTAGGGTTTAGGGTTTGAGGTTTAAGGTTTAGGGTTTAAGGTTTACGGTTTAGGGTTGAGGGTATATTTCAGCGGACTCGCTGTCGACCTCCCTCCCAGATCGCGCTTGGAGCTTACCCCTTTTGCAGCGAGGAAAAATCTTAAAGTTGAGGCCCCAGCGCTTAGGATTCAGGATTTAGGGTTGAGCATGTAAGGTGGGGATTAGGATTTAGGGTTTAGGGCTCAGGTCTGGGATCTTGAGTTTTAGAATCTAGGGCGTGGCTCAGGCTTTAGGGTTAAGGGTCGAGTTGTTGCGGTTTATGGTCAGGCTAGACTCTGCCAGGGTTTAGGGTTTGGGGTTAAGGGTTTAGCGTTTGGGGTTAAGGGTGATGGGCTTAGGGTTTTTTGGGACGACACGCTTCCTATCCAAACATCCAGTCCTTTACAGGCCCCAGACATAAACTCTGATTCGAAAGTGCGTAGGGGTTGAAGGCAAATTCCCACAGGTCCTAGCCAAGACAAACCATTACACGTCAAACAATTCTCGAGCCCCTGAGCATCCAAGCCCATCACCTCACATCTCCAACGCCCAAAACCCTCAATTCCTGAACCTGAAGCTCTTGAATGGTGGCCAGCAACCAAAACAGCAGGCAGCCAAACCATTAATCCTACACCCTGGACCCCAAACCCTAAACTCCAAACCCCAGACCCTAAACGCTTACCCGAAAATCATGACTACTTATAGGTAAGGCAATAGATTTTCACGCGCATGAATAACCAAAACCCAAAACCCTAGATCTAAACCCTTACCCCTAAATCCTAACTACTTAAACTCTGAACCTATAACCTCAAAGCCTAGACCCTCAGCCCTAAACCCAAAATCCTAGACACTACGCCCTAAAACCAAAATCCTAGGCCCTGAACCCTTACCCCTAAAATCCAAAAAGTACTTATGAGATCTTAAACCCTTACCCTTAAATCCTAACTACTTATGATGTAACGTTCCCTAGGGGTCCAAAACCCAAGTAGTGGGCTTTAGGTCCAAAATACCACAATCTAGATGGCATTTGGGACCTAAAGCCCTAATATTCAGGTACTTGGACCCTCAAGTGGTTTATACACTGGGCCAGGGCTCCGAAATCACGTCATCCAAGAGTGCGCTGACACCGTCAAAGTGCGAGTCAAGCAGCCTCTACCAAAACAAAACGACCCTTTTGGGGGTCCCTACAGAGTGAAAGCTTTGGGTTGAGGGTTTAGGGTCCAGGGTTTCAGGGTTTAGGGTGATGCCCATGTATAGTATACATATCGGGGCAAAATGACATTGCAAATGCAGTGAACAATGAAATGGAAACGGGGCCACGCAGGAGTTCAAATTTCTATAGTATAAACATCTGTAGATCTATTTGGTTTTATCTTTCTACACATATAATGTAGCCCTGAAAGCCGACGTACCCGCTTAGGCAAAGGTAATTCTAATTTCTAGTACAGGTTTTGTGCACGCACACGATTATTGGTCATGTGGACCCTTAGGAAGAATGAATTTCAGGCGGGGTCTGGGATTCAGGCAAGGCTTTGAATTTAGGCTTCAGGGTTTGTTTTTTTCTTGTCAGGCTACGGGTTTGAGACTCAAGGCTTACTTGGACCGTAAAGTTTTGCAAAACGATAGCTTTTAATTCAGGTTCCTGAATCGCATTTTTCTTCTTGGCTGCTGAATGGTTACTATCTAAAACGAGCATGTGCAATCCAGATTGCGTTGGGTAAACACAAAAACGCAATGTGCCACCTAAATCCCCCAAAAAGGCAAAAGATAGGGCCCAAAGGCCGTAAAATAGTCCAAAAAAAACATTATGCTGCATACCTTGGGGGTCCAGGTATTTAACAGACATCCAGACTTGGGGTTTAGAGCCTCCTCTCAGGATCTGCCTGGGACCTACGGAAAACCTTTGTTTTCTCGTGTTATCTCCTGTACCTTTCTTATAAACATGCCTAAATTCGAAGGGTCCGTAGGGTCCAGGTATGCTTTGAGGTTTAGGGCTTGGCTTTCCTCTGCTGCATCGTTTCCGCTAAAGGTTTCAAGGGGATACCCGTATCTCAAGGTACCAGGCTACGGGACGCTTGGGTTTAGGGTTTAGGACTCAGAGTTTAGGGTTTAGGGCTCAGAGTTTAGGGTTTAGGGCTCAGAGTTTAGGGTGTGGGGCTCAGGGTTTAGGGTGTTTAGTGTCAGGAATTAGGGTGAAGGTCCGCATACTTTGAGATCTTTTTTGATGCAGTGGTAGAGGGTTATTTCGCCAGCATTCAGTAGGAGTCTTGCGCTTCATGGGACTGGAGCTCAACCCTCATTGAGCCCAAACCCTACACCCATCAAACCCATTAAAGCCATGAAACCATTAAACCCATTCGACCTGGACCCCAAAGTATGTAGCCTCATGGCTTTCTGGACTAGTTTTAAGGCCTTTGGGCCATGATTCAACTGGACTTGTTTAAGTGCCTTCGGCCCATATTAGTACCTACTGTTGGGGTTTAGCTGGCCCTCTCCCTAAACCCTAAACCCGGACCCTAAACCCCTAAACCGATGGGGTTTAGGGTCTAGGACTGAAAGTCTGTGAATCACAGCAAGGCTCTGACGGCTGAACTCTATACCACCTACTTTGGGCCCTACCCCAGAGGGTCCATGTACCCAATAATTAGGTACTTGGGTTTTGGGTAATAGTAATTGTACAGGTTTTGGGGGAGTATATGATTATTGGGTACTTGGACCCTTAGGGTACGGGCTATACGTAAGTGGAACCTCTGTTGGGCCCTGTAAAGTTTCAAATTCGTAGCAACTTTGGCCGCAACAAACCTGTAAGTAATGCCAACTTTGGGACCTAAAATCTGTAACTTACGACTAATATGGGGGTTTCCTAAAATTAGGGGTACCATTTTCGGGGCCCCTATAATAACGACTATAGTATTTTGGTGTCTATATTGGGGTCCCCTTATTTTGGGAAACTACCATATCAACTTAGGGCTAAGGGTTTAGGGTCTAGGGTTTAGGATTTAGGCTTGAGGGCTTTAGGGGTTAGGGCCATTAACAGATGGAATCCCCGACGTCAAAAAAATGAGGGCCTTACGTGATCAAAAGTTCATTCGACATGCAGCGGGATACGAAGAGGAAGGGAAGCCTATGAACGCCATACTCATAAGGAGCCTCCCAAATTGAGGGTTTACATGGAGACCCAAATGTGCTATAGAAGGGTCTATAATATGGGTTTCCAGGTTATTTTGTTGTGTAAGCCTTACCCTAAGTCCTGAAGTACCCCAAACAATAAGCCCATTAAACCCTAAATCCTAAACTGCGCAAACCCTGGACCCTTTCCCTAGAAAGTCCAAGTTATACAGTCATCATATACTTCCCTTAAAGCCTGAATCATTGCTACTATAAGAACACCAAGAATCATTACTATTTCGTCAACCTTTAGGGCTCGACCACCCCTAAACCCATCACCCATCCCTCCAACCCTGAATCTCTAAAACCTAAATCCCTATTAACCCCTAAAGCCCTAAAACCCTGAGCCCTACCCCTAAACACGTCACCCAAACCTCTCCCTACCCTCTACACTCTAAACCCTAAACCCTGAACCTTAAACCTTTAACCCTAAACCCTAAACCCTAAACCACATACTGTACAGCTACATGGACCCTCGGGCTTTCTGCAGCAGAAGCGCTTGGAACGCTCCTTGGGCGACATCCTCTCCGCAACGGGAAGCCGAGAGTGCCTCTTTCGGGTTGAAAGGATTTAGGGTTTAGGGTTCAGGGTTTAGGGTTTAGGCGTGTTGGGGTCCAGGCTTTGAGACATTTAGGGGCTTAGGGAGATTGGGATTAGCGATTTGGAGTTTAAGTGTCAGATTCTTGGGTTTGGGGTTTCCGTTGCAGGTGTTAGGGTTTAGGGTTCAGGGCTTAGGCTGTAGGGCTTAGGGGTTTAGGGCTGAGGGCCTAGGGTCTGGGGTTTAAGGTCTAAGGGGTGAGAGTATAAGTTCTACCCAGAGAGCGAAGCCTTAATTGAGAAAGATGCCTGCATGATGATGGCATCCCTATTATGACTTCACAGATACATTCCTCAAGTACGGGGTAACCCTAAACCCTAAACCCTAAACCCGAGACCCAGAACCCTAAACCCTAAATCAAGGGGTAGCCCAGCAGGTTTCAGCCTAAGATGTCAAACAGAAACATGTCAATCAGGACCCAGAGTTGTAGAGCTTGGGTTTAGGGTTTACGGTTTCGGGTTTAGGGTCTGGGATTTAAGGCTTAGGGTCTAAGGTTTAAGGTGATGGAATTAGGGGGGGTTAATGTCTGAAAGAGAGGATGCTGTCCACATCCAGCGTCAGGAGACGCACAATTTAGGGTTTAGGGTTTAGGGCTCAGAATGTTGGGGTCAATGCCGAGGATGAGGGTCTTGCAGAGTTTGTTGCTCGTGCTTTTTTGGCAGTTTCTTTACCAAAACGGATGTCTCTGAAAGTCCACTATTAACAAAGAGACAGGAAAGGAGTGCTTGCGCAGTTATACAATGAAACCCATCCCCCACAGGTATAAACGCAAGACATCATACCCAACAATGATCCAGGAATGTCGCAGCCTCGTGGGACATTGCATCTAACAAGCCCTTGCATGCGTATTTGAACCACCTTCAGGACAGAAAGAAAACATGGTGTAGATTCCTGAAGGACTCCCCCCCATGGGACAGACCGTCAAGAAGTACCCCCTCAGAGTAAACCCATGGTTCCTAGAGGGTCCCTCCATGCAGTCGATGGCTTAGGCTTTAGGATTTATAGTCCCCTAAAGTAGATAGAATATGGGGTATATGGGGACCATATTATAATATACCCAAAGCCATATTCTATCTACTTAAGGGGGGCTATAGGGTTTAAGATTTAAGGTTTAGGATTTAGGGTGTAGGATCTAGGGCTTGGGGTGGTTTACGATCCTAAACTCTAAACCCCAGGATCAACCTGAGGGCTGTTGTGTTAGAGACAAGGCGCACAGCCACGAGGTATGGACAATTGTCCAGCTCCACTTGCTTCAGATACCTTCGATGCAGTTTAGGGTTTAGGGTGTAGCCGAATACTTAGACCTCCCAAAGACCCATACTTATCGCCGCCGCGCACAGTATTTCGGGGCTGAATGCTATCAACGCAAGTACTTAGGAGGGCTAAGTATTTTTAGGAAGGTTAAGGGCCCCTATACCCTACACTGTTTTTAGGATACCCAACTTTATGCCCAGCATCTTCTATGCAAAAAAATAGCTACATCAAACGAGGGGGTAGGATGTAGAGGTCTAAGTGATTGGGAGTTTAGCAACTTAGCCCCCACACAATTCCTAAAAGGGGCCCCCACAATACCCTTTCAATCAATATGCATCCGCAGCGCACCCCCCCAATTCACCAGTGCTGTTCCGTTCAAACGTGCATCTTACCAAGTATGAGGTGAATTCTGCAGGAAATAGTTTCAGAATTCAACTCAACCAGCCTCCTGAGAAACCTAGGATTTAACCAGGCCCCCGTTTTAGGTATAACTTGGTTTCAGAGGGAACCTGAGACCCTGAAAAAGGAGAAAAAGTGACCTACTACAGATCCCAGTGACCAGGCGAAGGCATGTGTGGCAGAGAGAGTTGAGGGTTTAGGCGTTTAGGGATATTGGGGTTATATTGGGAAAATGGAGAAGAAAGCTGAAACTGCTATATTTGGTATAGAGTTGAGGGTTTAGGGTTCAGGAGTGTAGGGTCTAGGGTTTAGGGGTATGCGCTTTAGAGTTATGGACCGTCCCTAACTTTGCAAAGCGAAGCTCGAAACCCTGAGCGCGCAAACCCAAGAAACCGAGATACGAAGCTAAATCTGACTTGAATCCGGGGCTCGGTCCTATCTTAACCCCAAACCCTGAACCTAACCCCTATACCAATTATAGTAGCTTCCATTTTCTTCTCCATTTTCCCTATATAATCATATACCCGGAGCCCAAAACCCTGAAATGGTTTAGGGTTCCACTTCACAGCCCACGTGCTCAGCCAAGTTGCACCAAATATTCAACAAGTTTGCCGGACCTGCTCCATCGGTTTAGTGAGTTTAGGGTTTAGGGGGTTTAGGGGGTTTAGGGTGTGGGGATTTAGGGTGTAGGGATTTGGGGTTTAGGGGTAAGGGGGTTTAGGGTTTAGGGTAGGATTCTCAGTAACCGAAGATTCGAAGAGGCTCCCGTTTTGGCATAAGCGAGTTCTCTAAGGAACCTAGGACCCCCAGAAAAGAAGAGTGCATACTTGGAAATCCAGACTACAGTTGGGACAGTCTGGTCTTTAAAATGGCTGGCGCTAGGTGCGAGCCCATAGACTTATTTGTTTATGACTTATTTGTTTATGATAGTGCATAGATGTTTGAAGAGATACCCTAAGCCCTCAACCCTAAATCCCCACACAAGGCGGGACCTGGGATCTGTATACAATCCGTCCGAGTATTTCACAGGAATTTTCGTACCAACTATACGACAAGGTTTTAAAGTTTCATAGCATGCCCTGGGGAGCCAAGTAATTATGATAACAACATTGGCCCTAACGTCTGTAAACATTACATACATTGGCGACTTGCATCCCTCAGCCCTAACACCTATGCCTACATGGGGCTATTTGGATCCTTAGGGATGTGCTTGGCCTGCAATGAAATGGCCGCACGAAGACAAATTCTCCGGCTGGCAAAACCTGAGGGGCGGGTTTAAGGGTCTGGGGGTTTAGGGTTCTAGGGTTTAGGGTTTTCTGGAAAAATCATCGGGGTTTCCCGTTTCAAGTTTCGGGTTTTAGGGCTTATCAGGGTCTAGGGTCTAGGCTTCAGAATTAAAGTTGGGGGTTAAAGGCTTCTGGGGTAAATATAAGGGTTCAGTGTTTAGAATGGGGGTTGAAAGCCTAAACCCTAGGAGGACCTCCCACCCTGTAATAGTGTATGATAGGAATATAAGAGGACCCTAATATAATCCTTGTTATCCCTTTATAGCCACTATTACTGGGTGGGGGGTCCACCTAACCTAAACCCTAAGCCCCTAGAGGCCCCGAAACATGGTCTTGTGAGCAGGTAGCCGCAGCTCTGCTGAAGAAGTACAATACAGCCATATCATGGCAACTTACCTGAGCCGTGGTCTAAACTCCTAGTATCCCCTACATAACTTAGGTGGACCCCCCACCCAGAAATAGTGACTATAAGGAATAATAGGGGTCGTATTAGGGTCCTCTTATATCCTATTATACCACTATTACAGGGTGGGGGGTTAGACCTCATACTGTGGCACCCTTAGTTGAATTTCCTTCAAACTTCAAAACAACCCAGAATATGGCAGCCACCGTGCTGACAGCTTCCTATGTGCGACATTTGTTTTTAATTGACGCCGCCACCCAGGGTGCATCCATGTCTATTCACGCCTGTTTCCCACCTCCCCTACAAACTTACCCACAAACAGCCCCAAAAGAACAATCAGCAGCTTATTTTCCAGCCAAGGAACCCAAAGTGCCAAAGGGTCAAGATACCAAGGTACCTGTATGAACATACCCAGGTCCTAAAACGCATACAAGGGAACCTCGCTGGGGCCCACTATCAAACCTTAAACCCTGAACCCTTAAACCCTAAACTCTCAACCCATAAGCCCTTAAACCCTTAAACCCTTAGACCCTGAAACCCTCAAACCCTTAAACCCTTAGACAGCTTGCATAAACCCTAAGACCCTTAGACCTTAAAACCCTTAAACCCTTAAACCCCTAACCCCTAAAGCCTAAAGCCTAAA
>CAJNIZ010034647.1:21579-32595 GCA_905231905.1 Symbiodinium pilosum
AATTATTGGGTACATGGACCCCTCTGGGCTCTAAATCTAAACTGGGAGGAGGGTCGAGATATTGGGGTAATATTGGGATTATATTGGGGTTATATTGGGGTTATATTGGGGTTATATTGGGGTAATGTTGGGGTTAAATCGGGATAATGGAGAGTAAAGTGGAAACTACTATTTAGGGTTTAGGGTTTAGGGTTTTTGGGTTTGGGCTTAGGGGTTTGGGGGCTAGTGTTTGGCCGGGGGTTACGCGGCAGGGTTTCTAGGGTTTATGGTTCTTGGAGGCTAGGGTTTAGACTTTTTGGTGCTTAAGCTGTGTGAGAGTGTGTGGAGGATGTAAAGTTAATAGCTCACAAAGGTTGTTTTCCGGTCTCTGACTCCTAGGAGGAGCTATCAAGTGGAACTTCCTTGAAAGCTCTTAGAAATCACCAAGTAATAGCATAGGGTAAGCAGGGGCTTGGGTGGGTGGGCATTTCAGGTTTACGCTGTAGCATACCCCATAAATCCTGAACCCTAAACCCCCTACAGCCCTTCAGTAGTCCCCTTTATAATAGTTTAGAGTCTAGCTCAATGGGTTATGGGCCCTTTCTTTGCCTACTTTCCAGGTCCAGGTAGCCCGGACAGAAAATGCACCTCAAACCCTCAACGCAATCCACCCAAATCCCAAATGCAAAACACGAAGCCGAAACCCTAAATCCTGAACCCGGAACCCTGAGTGCCCCCAAGCCCGTCCATGGACAGATCAGATGGGCTCTTCCTTCAGACGGCACATAGGGTTTAGTGTTTAAGGCCTAAGGATAAGGTCCAGGAAAGAGGGTCAGGGTTCAAGGTTTGTAGGATTGAGGGTTTGGGCTCGAGGGTTTCGGGTTGAAGGCTTTTGGCGTTGAGGCTTGAGTGCCTAGGGTTCGGTGAAGGGATTTTCAGTTGGGACCCAGGGCTGAGGGTTTAGGCCTGAGTGGCATGTGAGTAGCCATTTTTTGGTTGTTAAACCTAGTAAGATTATATTCCTTATATGAAATACTATACCCCAAAAGGAGGATATAATCTTACTCTATAATGGGTACCATAGTATCCCCAAATAAAATACTACCCATGTCAGGAACCATACCAGGGCCAGGGGGCGCGCGTCTGGGGCTTAGGCGGGAAGGCTATCATTTTTGGCTACCAAATGAGGCCAACCTAGAAAACAACCCTCGCCTACACAAGCTTGTGTCTTGAGTGAAAAAGTAGCCTATGAAGTAGGGCAGGGGTTTAAGTTGTCTTTGCAGTGTATAGCGCTCAAGGGTTAGAGTCTACATGAATGTAGAATCAGGTGTTTGCAAATAACCTGATGAGGTCTATCTGTACCGGGAGTCTAGGACCTTAATATTGGTAACAATCCCTATAAGCCCCTGTATAGACCCGGTTTCCATTTCATCGTCGTTGTTCTTCTCCATGAGATTGTCCATTGTTATGGGGTAATACCCCTACCTAGGCCGCAAAAGTACTTAAAACTAATAGCCCCAAATCCCTAAAACCTGCCCAAAAGTCCGTTATTCTACATACTTTTGGGCTTCAGGTAAGCCCTGAGCAAGGAATCTTGGCTCCGAGACTCCAAAATCTTGAGGCCTCTGCAGCATTATGTCGCCACCCCCTTTGGGTTCCATGTTGATTGAAGATTGGGTGGCTTGTCAAGCCCTTAAAGGTCTAGTGGTTTATGATTCATTGTTTAGTGGTCCAGAGACACAACCCGCCCAGAATCGCCAAATACAGTTGATGGACCAAATTTTTGCACAACCCCCAGGTACTTAAATCCCAGGATAAATGGTAGGGTAGTATACTTAAGGCCGTGAAGGGTTTTGCCAATTAACCACAGCACCTCTCATATATGCTACACTCAGAACCCTACAACCCCAACCCCTGCAACCCTGCAGTCCTGTATCATCCTACAACCCAAAATCTTACAACCCTGACTCCTACAATCCAAGATCTTACAACCCAGAAGGTTTGGGGTTTAGGGTTCAGGACTTAGGCCCTAAATCCCAAATCCTAAACCCTAAACTCTGTACCTTAAACCCTAAATCCTAAACCCTAAACCCTATACCTTAAACCCCATAGGGAGAACCTTTGAGCGGGCCTCGCCGAATCGGATTCGAGCGGCGACGCGGGGGACTTTGGCGTCGCTGGCTTCGGCAGAGAGAGGGCCTGATCATGGCGTGGGGTGTAGCTAAGGGGTTTAAGGTTAGGGGTCTAAACCCTAAACCCTAAACCTAGGGTTTAGGGGTCTACTGTCTAGGGGTTTGCGGGCCTGGGATCAAAGATTCAGGAGTGGGGGGCTCAGGGTCCCTAAACCCTACACCCTAAACCCTAAGGAACTGGGACTTCAGGATTGAGACTTGGGGAATCTGAGGTTGCACGTTCTAAAGCTCAGGGATCAGGGTTTTGTATTTCGGTAACTGCCAGGGATCAGTGCTTAGGATCTGGGGGAGCTAATGATGCTTCTCTTTATGACTTTATGCGACCTTGGTAGTATCAAAACCCCTTCCCCTATGTCAAACATTCTCATTGTTATCGTCTGGTACTTCGCGTTGAACATTACGTCACCCAACGAAGGTTTTTTACACGAAGTCTGCCCTCGTTTTCAGGACTGTTGGCCGCTTTTGTGCGTTGTTCTTCAACTCTAGATCCTCACAGTTTGTAAGCTCCTCCCCGTATATCCCTGTATGCCTATATCTCCCACATAATCCCCCCATAAACAGTCCGTCTCGGCAGGCTAGGACTGATGGGTGTTACAAGGGGCTTAGGGTAAATGCCTCTGATCATCACAAGTAGAATGTCTCCACCAGCCTCCAAGAAGGTTTGGGTTTCGACTTGCTCGTTTCCACGTATATGCGGGCACCACTATAGACCCAACAAAACTGCAATCCCGATTATGAAGACTGGAAAAAAGGGAGCTCCTCCGCTTTTTCTTTTCGAAGCCTCGATGTTGTCATGCCAATTTACATAGGCCTACCCTAAGCCTTAAACCCTAAACCTCAAACCTCAAACCCTAAACCCTACGTACATCCTAAGGCCTTGTTTGGTGCGGAGAGGTGAAGGGCGGGGGTTGTACAGGACCCTAAGCCCTAAACGGTGTTGGCATCTCATGAGGGGTCATATAGAGGTATGCAAGGGAATGGAGAAGAAAGTGGAAACCGCACTTTCATCGTTCAATGTATATAGGACTTAATGTGGGCTTCTATGATATCTTAATGGCTGTTAGTCGGGAAGGAACGAATGGAATAGGAAATGAAAACTACGTTAAGATACATTCAATCATTCCCTGCGAAGAAGCCAGTAAGTCGTAAATTTACTTTGGGCCAGGGTTCTCATAGAGCTGGCACTCTCGGGCTAGCCTACTCAACTAACAACAAAAACTACTACCCTTTGAAAAGGTGCCATCTTAGTTTTGGGGCAGGTAACACTCTACTCTACAATCTCTACAGAGTGCCTAGACAACGGTCATCGGTGCCTCTAGAATCTCAGTATATACCCCTACCTGGGCTTGATCCGAACATCAGGGGCCCTTTTGGAAGTCCGTACAAGAAGGATTAGAGCAGACTAGGGTTTCTTTTGGCGTCTGATGTTGTGGAAACCCTATCTTATAAAACCCCAGAAATGACTTTCTTGGGGGGTGTAGCCTAGAGTCCCATACAATCTGATCCCTACTCCCCAAACCCTATACCCTAAGCCCTAAACCCTAATCCCTAAACAGTAAACCCTGAACCCCTGTACGGGGAAAGCTTAGTGCCCGGCAGGATTAGCCGTGGTTGCGAAAGCCATCCTTTCGTCGCCATCAGAGTCATTCTCTTCTTCATCAGACTCTGGGCCTTTCGGCTTTTGGTTGAAAAGGTTGAGGGTGTTGGGGTTGGGGGTTGGGGTTTAGGGCTTGGGGTTTGGGGTTTAGGGTTTACAGCTCAGGGTGTATGGGTTTGGGGGCTGGGGTTTGGCGGGTTTTGGCTTTTAGGGGCTGGGGTCTGGGATTCAGAGTGTAGGTTTTAGGGAGCATGAAGAATGAAAAGCCCATCTAAAGAGGAAGATCAGTTGCAGACGCTCACGTTCATCTTTCTAGTGGTTATAACGGCATGAAGGAATGGGGTATAGGGACTAATCGCTTCAGACTAATATTCAGCGCGCCCCATCCCCCAAATCTGAGATTTATGTCCCCACTGTATCAGGCCTCTTTTGGGAAATATCCCATATCAGGGGGTGGGGAACGTCTAGAATTCGTGTGAAAGCTTATGAATTTGGGACTGAGCTATAGATATGTCAAGGCTATAGGGCAAAAATAATGAGCAATCTCTTGTTGAGGTCTATTTCAAGTCTTCTATATCATGAAGATACAAGGAATCTTGGACCAAAATCTTGCTAATCATCCCTATAAAACCAGGGATAAGCCCAGTACCCATTTCATTGTCTATTTTCTTGTCCATGCGATTTCGCATTATTAGGGTTGATCTCCCTGGATTTTGAATCCTAAACTTAGGCCCAAAACTCTAAACCACCCTAAACCCTAAACCCTAAACCGTTCTATGCCCCATTAGATCCCCGCAGTAGTCTTCATGACTATTCCACAGGCTTTGCCTTAGGTTTCCTCCCAGGATGCTAAGAAAAATTACCTGACAAGATTGTAGGTCAAAAAACCCTAAGCATCCCAAGACCATAAATAACAAGTTTAGGGTTTAGGGTTTAGGGTTTAAGGATTCCTTGAATTCATAGTAGGAGTTTCCTTATCCAACAAATTGAATCCATATTCTTTATGGTTTTAGGATGCTTAGGGAAACAGAGGACTTTTTCGTGTGCCCGAAAGCAGTGGTCCTTGCCACTCCTCTGGCCACGCGAATGGCTGAAATCTGCACATCACGTCACTCCGTCTGGGCGGCCGCTAGGGTCCCCTACAGTTTATGCTCCCAAAACCTGCCATGCTTTATAGCCCAGTCTCTGCCATGCACGGCCGCAGCCAAGAAGGTCGCCGCATCCTCAAACCGGCCACCATCGAGCTAGCCGCCCGATCCCTGATCTCCCCCAGGACTTCGGATTCGAATGCTTGACCGCCCGCCCGCTCCCTGATCTCCCCCAGGACTTCGGATTCGAATGCTTGACGGTCGAGGTGGCGGTCACGCAGACGGGATTCAGGGTTAAGATTCAGGGTTTAGGGTTTAGGGAATGGATAGAGCAAGGACAGCCAAAGGAACGCCAAGCGCAGTCAATCCACAACAAACCCTAAACCCTAAACCCTAAAGACACAAGGAATCAGACTCTTCTCTGCGCCGCGTTTGGCTTACGTTAGCGGGGAGTGCGCAAATCTCATCTCTGTATGAGCCATAGTCTAAACTCCTTAAAGGGGTTATACAGGGGATATGAAGGGGGATACTAGGAGGTGGTTTGGACTATAGCCTATAGCTCACCCTAACCCATATACAATGCATTCCTATATTCCCTACTAAGAACCAGCAAGTTGGTGCCTAGGTGATGTGGTCCTCAGAAGCCCTCATGCATGTGAGTGGGATCAGCGAGGGCTACAGAAACTAAGCTGACGAGCTAAACCCTAAACCCTAAGCTCTAAACCCTAAACCCCACACCCTGTAGCTGAGGCAAGCATCTCCCTAAACCCAAATCCCACAGGAAGGGTTCCACTCCTAAACCTACATGGAACATGACTTTTCTGATGCGCTGGATGTTCCGGAAAGCTGCAACGCAGGAGTGACTCCAGCCAACATCTCAGACCTAACACCTCACGGCTTTAAAGTGCCATGGGCTTCGGCTTAGGGTTGATAGTACCACTAAAGTAGATAGAATATGGGACATCGGAAGATCTTATTATAATATACCCAAAGCCATATTCTATCTACTTAAGGGGGACTATAAACCCTGAACCCCAAACCCTAAACCTAAACCCTTCTATAGGGCTTAGGGCTTAGGGTGTAGGGTCCAGATCTGTACCACGCAGCCAGCCTTCGAGAAGATCAAGAAACCTATCGCTCTCCTTGCGCTTTGGGTTTAGTGTTTAGGGTTTAGAGGGTTTCGGGGTTTAAGGTTTAGGGGGTTTTGGGGGTTTGGGGGGGGTTTAGGGGGTTTAGGGTTTTAGGGTTTTGGGTTTTGGGTGTTTAGGGTTTTGGGTTTAGGATTGAGCGCTCAAGGTTTAGGGTTTAGGACATGTTTTGATTACTTGCCGGTGGTTAGGGAATGGCGAATTGAGTGCCTATACGTTGCTGTTAGGGAACTTCATTTAAGCTACCATAATATGGGTATATAATAGATAGTAAGATTTCCTCATAGTAGTAAGTTAACTTAAGTTCCTTGACAGCAACGAAGTATAGTAGTTCCTATGTAACGCGCAGTAGTCCCCAGAAACCTTTCTTCAGAGACTACTAAGATCAGATGGGAGCTTGGAGTTGTTGCAGGTAATGCCCCTAAGGGTCCACGTAGCCAAATAGTTAGGGTTTGTAGAGTTCAGGGTAGAGGACTTAGGGTTCAGGGTTTAGGGTATATAGGGTTAAGGATATACTAGGTATATGGGAAAATTTTTGGGCCCTAAGTATATACGAAATTCCTACATCGACCCCCTTTGGTAGTTGAGGACTTGGGCGAACTGATGCATCTAGATTATTGGATAGTGCCTCCACCCTCTCAGAGTGAATTCTACTGCCTAACATGGGCGGTATATATGACAGTTCTATAATGTTGGGCAGTGTATGACGTGTTTAGAGTCTAGCCTGAACAATTGGAGAAGTTGATGTTCAAGTCGTCCAGGCGTTCTGAACGTGTCTAAACTGGGCAGCCATGTTACGATACAGTCGTGCGATTCATCATGATAGCTAAAAGAGCCTACGGGATATAGCCTAGTTTTAAGGTCCAGAGGAAAGGAGGCAAGTGCCTAGTGGATAGAGTACCCTGAGGGTCCAAGGACCCACACAATAGGGCTTTAGGGCCCAAATACCACAAATATTAGAGTATTTGGGCCCTAAAACCCTATCATTTGGGTCCCTGGACCCTAAACCCTGAACCCTAAACTCTATATCCCCCTATAACCCCTTTAAGGGGACCCTATTATTTGGGTCCTTGGAGCCTTAGGGGTAGAGTGAGGATCCAGGAGTCCAAGAGGAAAGCACATGCAGTTCTCCTTGACTAACCTCGACAGAAAATGATAAGTGGGGGGGTTCCTGAAGTTGGGGTTTAGGGTTTAGGGTTTAGGGTTGGGGGTACGATTTTTGGGGGTCCCCATTTTAAGGATTACAGCATTTTGGGTGTCTATATTAGGCTCCCGCCTCATTTTGGGAAAGCTACCAAGTATAGTTTGAGCAGAAAACGTAAATTCCCGATGAATGCCCCGCGTATTCCCGTCCAGGCATCTCACTATTGTTCAACTAGGCCCGCCAAGATCGAGTTCCAACAGTTCCAGAGTATGTGTATGTATGGGGGTTTCCCAAAATTAGGGGACCCTTTTGGGGGCCCCACTTATAAGGACTATAATATTTTGAGGTCTATGTTGGGTTCCCCCGTATTTTGGGAAACTACCATATATGTACACACAATGACAAGAAAAGCACGCACTACCTATTTGGCACGCAGCATGCATCGTGAACCTTTAGAATCTGACCGGATCTTGATATACTCCTCAGCATGAAGTCGCTATGTAACCACTATGTCATCCGCATCTTACCTTTACATAATCGCATAGCCCATGCATAATCTCTGGCCAACGGCACCTCCACTCTCCCGCACAATGGTTCCCCCTTAAAGAAGGCGATTTAAGGATAAATTAGGCTGGTTCAAGGGGAACCTAGGAAGTGCAGAAGGGAGGGGGGGAATCGGACACCCACGACATGAACCCTAAACCCTATGGAACCTCTAAACCCTAAACCCCTCTAAACCTAAACCCTAAGCCCCTCTGTCTAAACCTAAACCCTAAACCCCTCTAAACTTTAACCCTAAGCCCCCTGTAAATGCTGAAGCTGCAGCCACGGCTCCAGCACGGGTTGAACCGGGGCTTCAGGCGCCGATGGCTGACTCGCTTCGCTGGACTCTGAGGTGAACTGACCTTTTTTTTCTCGGAGGGTCCATGTAGGTAAAAGATGCATATATTTGGGTTTGGGGTTTAGTATATTACAGAAGGTAAAAAGGGTTTAGGGTTTAGTATATTACAGAAACATATCCATGTATGTAGGCTTTGGGGCTTAAGGTTTTAGAGTAGGTTTATAGCATATACTTGGGGCCCAGGTGGCTTCCCACATAACTACTTGGCGGGCCAAGCTTATGTGTAGCTACATGGAGCCTTTGGGTAGGGCACTCTTGATACGGGCATTAAGAGTTTTGGGCTTGGGGCTTAAGATTGGGATTTAAGATGCTTGTGAAAAGGGTTTTGGGCTTAGGTTCAGAATTGGGGTTTAGGATTCGGGGTCAATGGGGGTCAAGGTTTGTAAGGTGCCCGAAATCAGATACCCTGGACCCTCTGAACTCTGAATTGTGTATATATATATATGAGGTGGGGATAGAGAATTTCGGGCCTTAGTAAGGATTGGATTAGGGGAAGTTAACTGAGCGCCTGAAAATTAACATCGCGGACTAGCAGTGAGCAGCAAATATAGGATGCACAGCCATAGTCAGAGTAAATGCGCTGGTTTGTAATCA
The DNA here is from genome assembly GCA_905231905.1 of Symbiodinium pilosum. Classification (NCBI taxonomy): domain Eukaryota; class Dinophyceae; order Suessiales; family Symbiodiniaceae; genus Symbiodinium; species Symbiodinium pilosum. The sequence goes on from CAJNIZ010034647.1 coordinate 30,223, forward strand.
ATAGGACACACAGCGATAGTCAGAGTAAATGCGCTGGCTTGTAATCAACACGTTAAGACAATGTGGCGCAAAGGGATAAGCGAAACAACGATGGTCAAAGCACTTCTTAACAAGAGCTTTCATCTTTCAACAGGACATCTTTGGGACCATGGGGAAACCCTAAACCCCATACATCCCCATATTACCCCCTCTAAGGTACGCCTACTTTGAGAAAACCCTACTTGGATCAGCAGACCCAAAACAAAGACAACAAGGTTTGCTGCGGAACTGAATAGAGTTTAGTGTGTAAGGTAGTATACTTAGGGCCCGAAAGGTTTTCCATATACCAATTTTGGAGCCCAGGTATATATATATATATAGGCATCAAGGGCAACAGAAAATACCTATTTTCAGACATACAAATCAAAACCCAAAACCGAATCTCTAAGCCCCAAATCCTCAACCCTGAAGCCATACTATATAGCTTTGTGGACCCTTGGCCAGGGAGCTGAAAAAGGCACCCAGATGGGGAATGTTTGTTGTGTTCTGGACTTCCGGGTCAGATCCTTCTGCCTGTTTGGGGGCAACACGGGCGTGAGGTGTTTAAGGTCTCGGATTAGGGGTTCAGGGTTTAGGATTTTGGTGCTTACGGCACAGGATTAAGGCTTTAGGGTTTAGGACTATGGTGCTTCAGGTCTAGGGTTAGGGGTTTAGGGTTCAGGATTAGGGTGCGTAAGGTAAAGGAATCAGGACTTTCAGGCGTCATAGATCTAGATTCAGGACCTTGGCCTTTGATAGTGACACTTAAGGATGCTAGAGGTTTAGGGCCAGGATTCAGAGCTGCGGGTTAGGGTTTAGCGTTTACCTAAACCCCAAAAGTAGGTAAAATAATCGCCCAAAACCTTTAGAAGTAGCTTGAAAGGCCATTATTCTACATACTTTTGTTGTTCAGGTAGGTGTGGGACTGTGAGCTTTCAGATTTCGGGTACCGGAAGCTCACCTGTCCATTTCATGCGGTTTAGGGTTTAGGGTTGTCCATTTTATTCCCCCGCAAAGTCTACACGTGCACCCTGAGCCTGAGAGGTAGGGGGCTTGCCAATGAACTGAAAACCCTACGAACCCCATAAACCTCACAAACCCGATGGTTGGACCCTGAACCCCTAAAAACCCCAAAACCCTACATAAACCCCTAACACCCTACAACCGTAGAGCCCTGAAATCTGCAACCCCACAACCCTAAACCCAATTTCATGTAGTCGTTCCCATTTCCAATTCCATTCTCCCAACATAAGCACCCAACACCGCTAGAGACTCCATTCCCCTCTTTAACAGGATGCCTACGGCTGCTACCCCTAGACACTGGAAACAAGCACGGGTTTGGAGTGTAAGGTTTAGGGTTCAGGGTTTGGGGTTTAAGGTCTGGGGTTTAGGGTTTAGGGTTTGGGGTAGCGCAAAGCCGAGTCAAAGCTGTCTGTGACTTGGACACTCAGCAGGTGTTCAAGAGCCAATGTGAGTACGTGGAAATAGCACATGAAAGATCCTTTCAAAATGGGATTTGCGCATGTGTCACACAGAAGACGGCGTTGCGGTCTCGCTGGCCACCCCAATCTTCACCTTCCATGCCTCAACCGCTTTCATGGCCACCTGGATGTTCTGTTTGCTGAGGATCACTCCCTTGATGGCCAGTGCCTTGAAAACAACTGCAGGAGGCGGGATCATCTGCAACGCTCGCGCGGGCCTTCTCCTTTCAAGATGATCTTGAAAACGGTATTGACAACCTTCTTGGCGCAAGGCACTTCTGAAGGTGCCTGGATCAGCTCGCTGGGGTTTAGGGATTAGGTTCCTAACTAGAACCCAGAAAACACCCACCCCCCTAAGTACAGCTTGAAGAACCTTTAAGACCTAAGTAAACACCCAGAACAGAACCCACGACCCTACACCCCAAACCAAATCCTGTTTAGGGTTATGGGGTCTTGGAATGGAAAGAGGACAATCATCGATGACTGTGTTGGTGATTCGTACTGTAGTTGTTCCAGATAACCCTAAACCCTAAACCCTAGGAGTGGTACTTGCTGTGATGAGCATTCCACTGGTTAGCATATTGGGTCATAATTTCTCAGGCAAGAGGAAGCGAAGGAACCGTTCAACAACTTGGAGAGCATGTGCGACCACTGGAACACATTTTTCGGGGCAGCAGAAGGTGCCATGGCAGGTTGTAAGGCGTTTTTAGTGTGGATTGCTTTTAGGGATTGAGGCTTTAGGGCCTGTCCAAACTGGAGGGCCCTAAGTATCTTACTGACCAAACCCCTAAACAGGGAAAGCGCTTTAGGATCTACGGTTTGAGGTCTGGCAAAACCTTTGAACCTCGTTGGACCCCCCCCCCCCTCTCCCCCC
>CAJNIZ010034647.1:34251-47604 GCA_905231905.1 Symbiodinium pilosum
CTAAATTCCCACCCAGGCCTGCTCAAGCCGTACCCACCCTTTTCCAAGGTGCCTGCACCCAGAAATACATCCGGCAGCTATTCACGCCATTGCTTGGAACTACTATGCACGCCTCAAGAGTTTGTAGAGCGTAAGCTGCACCTCCAGGTGCTGGTGCAGGAGCCCCGCCTAGGGGGACCTCCACCTTTTCTGTGATTCACCAGATTATTAAGAAACCAAACCCAGCAGGGGGTGGGAAGAATAAACCAACACACTAATCCTAGATCTGTTGGGCACGAGAGATGTGCCGTTCGCAAGATATGCTGCCCCACACCCCTGGGTGTGTTGGGGCGCCATTTCTACATGCTACCTCCAACCGATGCGCAGCAAGACGCCCTAGACCCTGAACCCTAAACCCCAAACCCCTCAACCCTAAACCCTAAACAACTAAACCCCTCAACCCTAAACCCCTACAGCCCCAAACCCCTACACCCCTGAACCCCTCAACCCTAAACCCCTGAACTCAAAACCCCTAAACCCCTAAACCACTAGATCCCTAAACCCCTCAAACTTAAAATCCGAAATCCCTCAACCTTAAGACGTTCCGGAGCCTCCGGTCTGCTTCTGGCACCGAGGTGCTCGGATCTTTCGGCTTGAACACCTGTGCCCCAAGCTATATGGAGGTTCCCAGAATCAGAGGTACCTTTTGGGGGGTTTAGGGTTTAGGTTTAGGGATTAGGGTTTAGTGATTAGGGTTTAGGGTTTGGGATTTCCCAAATTTAGGCGTACCTTTTTGGGGGTGGGGTTTAGGCTTAGGGATTAGGGTTTAGGGTTCGGGGAATTAGCGGTACCATTTTAGGGGTCCCATTAATGAGGACTATAATATAATATTTGGGGGTCTATATTGGGTCCCCGTATTTTGGGAAACTACCATATAGTTGGGGTTTAATTACAGGGTTCAGGGTTTGGGGCTTGGGCTTGGGATTTAGGGTTTAGGGTTTAGGGTCTAGAGTTTAGGATGTAGGATTCAGGGCTTAGGGGCTTAGGATTTAGGATTGAAGATTTAGGATCCAGAGTTTAGGATATACTTGTGGCAATAAAATGGGCCCAAGTAGATACTATCTTCCTGCGTTTACCCTTGGGGCCGTTCTCTTGCTGGTTGGCCGCCTGAGGCTTACGTGCCAGATTTCCCTATTGAGGGTTTAAGGAATTTGGGTTTAAGGTTTAGGGTAACCCCTAGACCCAGGGATTAAGGAATTTGGGGTTCACGGTGTGGGGCAATGACTGGCAATCCACAGGGAAAAGAAAACGGGGAGTTGATAGGGATAAGGGTATAGGGTTTAGGGTATCTTGCTGGTCGTTAGGGTTTAGGGGCTTGTGGGGAATGAAGGAATGGAAAGGAACGTGGAAACTACTATTTGGTGTTGACGTTTTGGGTACAGAAATGAGGAATGGGAAAACATGGACACCTCAACATAAGCTGTGATTATACGGAGGTGTTTACATGGATCCATTCCTCCATTACCTTCTAACAGCTAGTAAGTCATGTGGGACAGAGTTGACGGTGCTTATGCCTCTGCATTCACCCCAAGACTTGGGTAAGGTTCATGGTGTTTGGGATTTAAGGTTTACGAGTTGTAGGGTCTGGGATTTAAGCCTTCAGGCATCAGGCTCTTCTCTACTCACACCGGAACCTTATCCCCCCTCCTCGCCCCGTCCCCGCCGAAACATGAGGCTGGCCCGGCGCCTGGCCAGGAGCCCTGGACCATACTAGTATTGTAAGTACCCAAATATAAGGGCTTCAGGTCCCAAATACCATTCAGACTATATATATATATATGATATTTGGGACCTAAAAGCCTAATAATTGCGTACTTACACCCTTAGTGAAATATCTGGCAGGCCCTAAAGCCGTTTCTGTAGAAGCCTGAATGACTACAAATATCCTCATAATTCTCCAATACTCACTATTCTAAGTAGTTGCGCCCCTGAATGCTCAACCACAATCCTGAATCAGCAGCCCTGAGCCCTGAATGTCAAAATTGAAGTCCTAAACCCGATAGTCAAAAACCTAGGGACTAAAGCCTCAACCCTACACCCTAAACCCTAAAAACCAAAACCCTAAAACCCCCAAAACCTGAAACCCCCAAAATCTTCGTACCATAAAACCCGAAAGCCCTAAAACTCTAGAAAAACATGGAAAAACAACTTAAACCCTAAAGCCCTAATGCCTAAACCCCAAACCCTACAACCCTAAAACCCCAAACCCCTAAATGACCGTGCTCCCTGCTACCAACCTCCGGCCCCTGAAATCTTGCAAATCCAGCCCAGACCTCGATCCACAATCCATATTGCAAGAACCCCTTAGGTAAAACCATGAGTTCAGGAGTTTCGGGTTTAGGGTATAGCATTTAGGTTTTCTGGTTTAGGGTTTAGGATTGAATGTTTGGGGCTTAGGGCCTTGGGTTTAGGGGTTAGGGTGTAGGGGGCTTGGGGTTTAGGGTGTAAGGCATTGGGACTGCGATGGGGTAGCATAGCATCCAACAAACTGTTGAAGACCAGGACAAAACAAACAAATTCAAAGGCCCAAAAGCCCTACGTACACAACCTCTTGCGACTACATAAGCCCTCAAGGCTAAACCTAAACCCTACACCCTAAACCCTAAGCCCTAACCTCAAACCCCAAACCTTCCCAATCCCCTGGCCTTTGCCAGCTCTTCCTTCCACATCTTCTCCGCGATTTCATGTAGCTCAGGCCTTAGTCATTAGTCAATCTCGGGATTCTGGAAGACACGCGAGTCGGGATCTATGTTTCGGGATGAGGGCGGAATCCAGGGGTTTGAAGTTTTAGAGTTTACCTTAGGCTCCAAAGCCGTGCAGTTTTAGAATTTCAGACTGGGATTTGTACCATGGGGTCCTAAAACTGAAGGTCTTGGGGTCTAAGGTAGGGATTTTGGTTTACAGTCCCAAACCCTGAACCCTACCCCCCAAACCCTAAACCCTTAATCCTAAATCCTAAGCCCAAAGCCCCCAAGCCCCCAAACCCAAATCCTTTTACACCCTCAACCCTTCCTTGCAAAACCCACCAAAACCCAGACCCTAAACCCTAAACCCTAAAACCCTAAAACCCCAAACCCTGAAACCCTAAATCCCTGTACACCCTAAACCCTTCCTTGCAAAACCCACCAAAACCCAGACCCTAAACCCTAAAAACCCTAAAACCCCAAACCCTGAAACCCTAAATCCCTTTACACCCTAAACCCTTCCTTGCCATCAAGGCACGCAGAGTCCTTCAGCTGCTCCTGCAGCGATTGGGCTCCGGCCTGTGGGTCCGTCCGCTTTCGAAACTCCTGGGCTCTGGGTTAGGGTTTCGGGGCCAGTAACTGCTTGGGGAGCGGTTAGGGCTCGGCGGCTGCTACTGCTGCACAATAATACCATGCAGAAATACCTCGAGCTACCAAATGGCCGAATTAGGAGCCTATGAACCAACTGTTTCGGGCTTGACAGCTCTTACTAGGGGTTTTGGGAAAGTCTAGGAGTTCCTTGCCTGTCTTGCCCAAACGGTCACAGAAATGCGCAAATTCCCTAGATCCTAAACCCGACAACTGCGTTCAGGCTCAGCAGGTCCAGAACTCGAGCCCCACTTAAAACGACATGAGCTATAGTCCAACCTCCTAGTGCCCCCCTTATTAGACTCTACAGAAGTCCCCTAGATAACCCCTTATACATTCCCCCTCTAAGGAGGTTAGACTACTATGGCTCACATGGAGTTCTCGGGCTCTTTCTTGGCTGCCAATATTACCTATGTACATGGCTTACTGGGCTCCTGCACAAAAGACATGACAAAGCAAGCCTCTAACACTGTTTAATCCCCTTGCCGTACAAATAACTCCCCTTCCTAATATAAATGTAATATGCACATATATGTGTAAAGAACCAGATGCCCTAAGGTCGCTGCGTTTTCAGAAGCCGAACTTACGAGTTCATGCCTATACACCCTGTAGAGCGACCTAATATTGCAGAGCGATTTCTGCCAAGTAGCCTGACGCAGCTCATCAAAACCTGGAAAATGAACGACTCATGGTTCAGGGCTAAGGCGCTGGCTTAGGGGCTGAATTTGAGATTTGAGCTGTAGCCTAAAATTCTAGTATCCCCCTTCATAACCCTTACAATACTCCCTTATATGAATCCCTTATGTAAGCCCCGTGAAGGGTTTAGACTAAACAACTCAAACGGGCTATAATCTAAACTCCTAGTATCCAGCTTAATAAGCCCTATTTTGGTCCTATATAAAATCCCCTGTATAAGCCCCCTTTAAGGAGTTTAGACTATGGCTCACACGCAGCCCCAAAAAGGTTGTACAAGGGCTGGGTGTCCAAGCTAGCCTAGGTAGAGGTAAACGGTCTGTGCGCTTATACGTGAAGATGTGACATTGCCTTCTCCAGGTCTAAGTTATTGTCCAGAAGGAAATCCTACTTGGAGCCTGGCCTAAATGCTAAACGCTATGCCAGGCAGTTATGAGTAGCAGAGCGTTTAGGATTAGGGTACCGGGGAGCGAAGGAAGGAAATCCGATTATGAGAGATGCCATAAACAGGAGTCCCCAATTTAAAAGGCCCAATTACTGTAGCTCTGAGTAGTTATGGGAAGCCCTAAAAAACTTCTTGAAAGCGCCCATATATCTTTGTGCGAAATGCAGGGGTCCTTCTGTATCCCTAAAGACAGGCCTCGGGGTACCATGAATGCAACCAAGTGGGTGTAGGGTTTGGGGTGTCCCTAAACCCTTATAACCCTAAGACCGGATTTGCAGCTTTGCCAGACTTGGAGCCAACGAAGGGCTTGCGTGGGTGACACCCTTATGAGCTACAGTCAATATTTGTCAATACTTCCTAAGTGTAATGGGTATGGGTTCCTCATATATTAAGGACTATACTACACTACAGGAGGAAGCCACATGCCCACTGCCCGGGGTCTCTTTATAAGGCTGATATTGATCGTAGCTTACATGAGCCATAGTCTAAACTCCTGGTATCCCCCCTCATAACCCCCATAATATTCCCCCTTCAAGGAGTTTAGACTACAGCTTATATGGTTGAGAGCCTGCAACCCGTCCCGCGTTCAGCACGAAGCAGGCCAATCAAACAGCTCAAAACGTACATATGAGTAGTTCCCAGAATTAGGGTCCCATTTTGGTATCCCTAATGTTAGGTGCCGAAATATAATCTATGATGGAAAAAGGCCCATATTCTTGAGAACAACCCACATTACACGCAACTGGAGAGGGGATGCCTGCGTGAAATGCCAGTCCTCTGGAGAGCCAAGAGAGCTGCTTGCAGGATACCCTGTAATAATGTATCACTACGGGGGGACAAAAAAGTCCTGCATGACCCTATGTCCGTAGTTTTGGGAATTATGGTATCATAATAGTATACTACGGTCATGCAGGATTTTTAGTATCAGCAGTATCTATCCCACCTCTGGCCAAAACATTCTTGAATCGCAGGTATAACCTCCCGACGCTCCCATATTATAGGATCCTGGAGGGGACCTAGCCCTTCGCAAAGGTACAGAACTGTTCCCCAGAGTTCCTGAACAGACTATACATGGTTGGAAAGTCCAGATTCGTTTAAGCGCCTTCGATCCTAGATTTGGAGCCCTAAACCCTGAAACCCCAAACCCCTAAACCCTAAGCCCTAAAACCCCCAACCCCTAAACCAACCCTGAACCCTGTTTGTTCGGCTCACCGGATGCCCAACCAAATCAACCTTCCATCACATCTAGTCCGCTCGGACAGCAGAGATGTCTCAAGCCCCTAGGGTCCATGTAGGCATACCCAGAGGGTCCACATATACAACTATTAGGGAATTGGGACCCATAATTCCTTCTATAGTATGGTAGTTTGGGGCCTAATTCCCTAATAGTTGTATATATGGACCCTCTGGGATATAGTATAGGGTTTAGGGTGTAGGGTTTCGGGTAGGCATATAGTATATACTAAGGTCCCAAAAGGGTTTCCTATACAAGCTACATGGACCCTTTGGGAAAGGGTTTAAGGTTTTAGAGTCTAGGCTTGCACTTGTGCTGAAATGTGTGTCCTACTGGCTATACGACAAATCCTGCATGGCCTTACTATACTATCGTAACTATAGTATAGTAAGGTTATAAAGGGTTTTTCGTATCAACAGTAGTATAATATCAGGATTTCCACTGTACAGACTACTTCGGGTCATGCAAGATTTTTAAGACCCCCGAACGGTTTTTGGTGGCTTCCCAAAATTAGGTTTACCCTTTTGGCGGGTTACAGTAATAAGGTAATATCTTGGGATCTATATCGGAGTCCCCCATTTTTGGGAAACTGCCATTATGGTGGATGACAAGGCGCCACTTTCTGATGACGCGGCCTGTCCAGACACATGCTGTCACTGGCAAGGTAAACCACAGTGGAGAATGACAAACGCTAACTTTGAGGCTTGGGGCTCATATTCACTTTCATGCCCCAGACCCTAAAGCCGAACCTAAACAGCTAAACCCTAACATATGACCGTGAGAGCTGCCTACAGGTACAAAGCACACGCAGTAAAGTTGTGACCTTGGCTTGAGCTCTAGGGATACTAAGGGCAGTTTCTGTGAAGGATGTTGTTGAGGTCCGTCTAAACTCCTAGTATCCCCTCCCCATTAATAAGCGCCATAATACTCCCTTGTATAACCCTCTATACAGCCTCTTTTTAAGGACTTTAAGACTATGGTTCATTTTGGTTTTCTGTGGGTCTGTGGGACCGTTATCAAGGGCATAGCGACAGGCTGCAAAAGCTGTGGCTTTGGAGCTTCAGAGCTTTACCAAGACCAGGAAGAGGCAGAAGTTTTCACCGGTCTCTAGAAGGTGGTACAAGTAGACCCTTTCGGCTAGCCAGCATTTTCCCAAAACAAATCAAGAAAAACAGCTTGAGGTTTAGGGTCACGCAACCCTTAAACATGACTTAGATCTGCGAAGCCTTCAGCACCTCACAAGTACTGGTGACAATGGACAATTGCACCTATCTCCGGGTTCTGGGGTACTCGAATTACGGCTAGGTTGATATCCCCAGAGGGTGCAAGCACGTGACTTAAACATCATAGGCCATGACTATTGGCACCTGAGACCCTAATAATGTTTGGGCACTCGCACCCTCAAGGGTTCTATGCGGTTCTGAGTGCTTACAAAACTGAGCAAGTCCAAATGCTGATGGTCTCCTTATCCGCTGTGGGCGTTAAGTGCGGCTACCTTCGTTCGGGATAGCTCTTCTGTGCTGTGCGTTACACCCTATCAGCTTGACTGTCCCCAGCCCTCAGCGCTCTTTTCCCGGTAGTATGTTGAAGCTGTGGCATACTAGAGCTCAGGCTTAGCATTCAATGTTGATGCAACTCGTGCCTGACCAACACTCCTCAAACCAGAACCCCTCAGCTCATTGTCTCTGACGCTGAAGTCTACCTAGCTCCGCCCTAGGTCTCACATCCTGAACAGGTCACCTACAGTTGAAGTCGCGTTCGCCCTGGAGACTAGACCTTCAACCCTGAAGCGTAAATCCGGGACCTTCAGGAGCTGTGACACGGAGATGAGGTTAGAGACGTCGCGGCCTCAAACAAAATCCAGCTAAGGTATGGACGCGCAGTAACACAGATCAGATGAGTACTTAAGGCGATGCTGGAGAAGACTTTTTAAAGCTAGCTAGGCGTATTAATAGGAAGCGGTGTTATCGATGATGATAGTCATGATGGACTAAAAACAATGTTACCTGGTTATAGCGTGGGCTTTTCCCTATCCACCGCGCATGGAGGCAATCTTGCGCCACCTCATATACCCAATATCCCTATACAGGACTTCTTGGATCCTAGTTGGCACGAGATTTCCTCCAGGTTTCAAGTCTAAACTTTGAACTCCAGACCCAGGAAGAGTGCTTGTGAAGCTCCACCTAGGGAACATCGGCAACCTGAATTCAAAACTGAAGATTCCACCTTCTGATTACTGCAGGATGACAACCAAAACCTAAACCCAAAAACCAACACCCCAAAACCCTTAACCCAAAACCTAAACTCCTAAACCCAAAACCCTAAACCCCTAAACCCTAAACAAGCCTAAACTGCTATGCTTTAGCATCCTGGGTTGGAGCTGCAGAGTTCCAAGACTTTGTGAGCCCATTACTCTAGGGTATTGGGTTTAGGGTTTTGGGTTTAGGGTTTTGGGTTTAGGGTTTAGGGTTCTGGGTATAGGGTTTAGGGTTTAGGGTTTTGGGTATAGGGTTTAGGGTTGGGTACATGCAGTACGGACTGTGATAGATTTGGGTGTATGAGTGGCAGCCGTGATGGCGGGCTACAGACCAAGGCGAACAGCTGATGTACTTGTTGCGCCGATAAGGCTAACGAAGCTTCAAGATCTGGTGCTCGTGCGTAGAGGTGATTGAGGCAACCCTAAATCCTAAACTGTTTTTCATCTGAAGCTGTCGCCAGAGAGCCAAAGGCTCATGCTCAAACATCAAAGTCCTTTCATGATGCTGTATGCAACTCGTCATGAGGTTCTAGCTAAATCGTCATATACCATAATGGTTTTCAGAACAGGGGTTTCCCTGCGCAGACCCGCGGTTGGAGTAACCCGCATGCTGGGCATTGCCAAGACGAAGGAGCACACAGTTGTTGAAAATGCAGCGTTGGCACCCTTAGCCCTACACCCTAAGCCCAAAGCCCTAAACCCTAAACACTAAACCCTGAACCTAAACCCTGAGCCCAAACCCTAGACGGCTCTGGTCCGAGATGCTGAGACCGGCATGGTACTCCCAGCCCATGGTCGGATGCCTCAGGAGCAGTACCAGGAGGAATTCGCCGTGGCCCTAAGGATCCAAGTAGCCCAATGTAGGTAACATTTACAGACTTTGGGGGCCAATGTAGGTATTATTTGTATACTTGGATCTCTAGGGTGGCCCCACCGCATCTTCTTTTGTTGTTACTTGCAACGAGCCCCCAAAAACATGATTCAGAAGGTTCGCTTGCAGGATTATGCGGCTTACATTTCATGAGGCTCGCAGTTCTCGCAGCCCCATCGCCGCCCTGCCGAAGCTAGAAGACCTGAACCCCTTAGCCCAGGCAATTGAAAGGTGAAACCTTGCTGATGGTTCCCCAAAGTGAAGTCTTGAAGCTGCCAACACACTTCAATCCACACTAATGTACAACCCCCTCACCCCTAATCACAACATTCCCATTGTGTGAATTATGTATATTGGGAATATTCACTGTCGGAGGGCTGAGGGGTTTGAATATTAGAGGCAGGTGGCAACAAATAATCGTAGCTTGTAGACCACAAGCCTCTGCTGGGAGCCTTCAAACCCCAAACCCTGGTCCCCAAATCCTAAACCCTAGCCCTAAATCCTGGCCCTACGCCCTAAGCCCTCAAACCCTAAGCCCAACATCCTAAACCCTAAACCCTGAGGTCTTTGTCCTCTTTCAAGACATGCCGAAGCTCTGCACCTAACCCGCAAACCCAATGGCCTAGGGAAGAAAGGGCTAAAAATGGGTTTAGGGTTGAGGGCTTTAGTATGATCATGATATGACAGTTATAGCTGTGGTGTCCTAATTTGGTAGGGGGCCGGGATTTCCAAAATCTTGTCCTTGACTTGGGCAGAAAAACACAAAGCACTTCCTGGCGCATCTACTGACAATGTTTTATGAAGCCTTATACTACACCACCTTGTACTCCCCCATTCCCCAAAATAGACCCCAATTGTTTCCAAATTAGTGCTTCTTTAGGACACTTTGAGGATAGGTAATACATAAGGAGGAGTTGTAACCTAAAGGGCTTCATGAGGTACACGGGGCATGCCTCATAGACATCCTGAAGCCTCAACTTCAACGTGTGGGTTTAGAGTTTACGGTTTGGGGCTAAAGGTGCCTACAAAAGTGCGAACCTTGCAAACTTTAAGCAGGTAGTCATCGCACATGTTTCAGGCAGACTCGCAGATTGCCTTCTTGTCCCAACATACCTGAGGGGTCCCAAAGCTCAGACCCTTAACCTTAAATCCCTAACCCGAAACAAATCCTTAACCCTAAATCCTTAACCCTAAACCCCTAATTCCTTAAACCTAAACCCCCGCAAACCCTACACCCGTAACCAGGTAAGGCTACCCCCATCAGAGCCAGGCGGCCGATTCAAGCAAAGCGACATCTCACAGGCGAAAAGATCGCCATTCCTGAGCAGTGCAAATCCCAGAGCATTATTCTCAACATGGTTTGGTTAGGGTTTCGGGTCTGGGGTGTAGGGCTTAGGGAGAAGCAGAACAAGATGTTCTGTAGAAAGTACTGAAGGATTCGAGGGCGCCGACTAATTGGAGGAACATCCCCGCTTCCTCCGAATAAACCCCCACCCCTGATGAACATTGCCAATATTGAGCTAATGCAGATTGGTGGATGGCCCATATTTACACGGAGCTGGGAGGGGGGTACTGTGTTCTTGTTAGCAATGGAGGCACGCGTCAAACTATTTGAAACCCTAAGCCCCGAACCCTAGTGGCTTGATACGGGATGCTATCCCCCGTGCCCTAACTAGGCCTGCCCATGCCAAGCATTCCTCTTGCAACTGCTTTCCGTGGAAACTCGACCTTAAGTCTTACTAGGTGATATGTTAGTAGGGAATAAGGGTATATACTCTCTACATAATCCCCACATGATACATTCCCTTATTGCCTACTAACCCCAGCAAGGAGTTTGCTTGGGAGTCGGGCTAAAAGCACGCTTTGTCAGTGCAAGCTGTGGCTGGACAAGCGCTGAATCCTCAAAGTGGCAAGCAGCACCGTAAACCCTAAACCTGAACCCCAAAAAGTATGTAGAATAATGGCCTTTTGGGCTGTACTTAGGGGTTTTGGGCTATTATTTTACCTACTTTTGGGGTCCAGGTCGACCTTGCTGTGGGTGCCTTCTCATTCGAATTACCAACCTGTGGCCAAACCAAAGCAAGTGCTTGTAGCTTGTAATCATATGGGCCATATGAGGCTTGAAAAGAGTTGGGCCCTTTCTTGGGAGTCCCTATGAGAAGAAGTATAGGCCCCCTTTGTATGGAAAACACCTTGCAACCACAACACCGTGGCCCCAACATACTAGAAAGCGACGGAGTGACTCTCTGGAGTGGCAACCGAGAGCTTCCTGGATACAAGTGTTGTAGGGGCCCAAATGACTACCCAAACCTCCCCAAAATCCAGAACCATGTTCCCAAACTAATGAGAATAAAAGGCTACGATTGTTGAGTATTCGGGAGTTCTAAATAGAACATGTGTTTGGCGCATCGGTATACTACACTTCACACATGGGGGTTACAAGGGAATGAAATCCTGACCATTCGGGCTTCTTAATTAGCACGTGATATTGGGATGCCCTAGGGCCAAGCAGCCATAGGCAAGTTGATGCTGGATTTGGCGGGCTTAAGGACTGTTAGAACCCGGAGCCCTCACATCCCCAAGCCTGATGCGGAACCTTTCAAATTTTGCCCGTCATCCACAGACACCTGTCCCTATCTAGTATACCTACATATAAGTACCTCCTAAACCCTAAACCCTAAACCCTATGAGTACCTAGGAAAGCCGTCTTTGCGCAGAAAAGGTGCTTTCTTGAGTTAATAAGCAGGACGGTCTGCGAGGAACCACCAGCACCTTCAGATCCGGGAAAGAGGAATGTGGGTTTAGGGTTTAGGATTTAGGGTTTAGGGGCTGTGTTCTTTGGTGGTTTGGCTTCAAGTTTTTGACCAAGGTTTGAAGATCTACTTTGGGGTTTCCCAAAACCAGGGGTGCCTTTCTTGGGGGGTTCCGAAAAAATGGAATCTAGTATTGGGGGATCTATATATGGGGTTTAGACATCCTAAGCCCTAAGGGAGTTCCTCTAATATTCTCGGGTCTATATTGGGGTCCCTCATTCTGCGGAAGTACCAATCCAGAAGTCGGTGGAAGTAGTGTGACTGGACAGTCGACATCCATCATGGTGTTAACTCAGGTGCGCACTACATGGACCCAAAAAACACTACAGCTTGATGGCCCAACATCTTGGTACTCGCGTGCCGCTTCCTCAAATCTTTGCGGAGGCCCCCCGAGATGTGGTGGGGGAAGAGTGTGGGAGGCCGCAGCCGCATGCTGCAGGTCGACTCCTTCCTTCCTTCCTTCCTTACGATTAAAGTCTGGAGTCTACAAATCCTAAGCCCTAGACCCCAGGCCCTAAACCCCCTAATCCCTAAAGGTTAAGGCTCCACGCCTCAAGGGCGGTCCGGGGGTTTAGGACAGATTTTGGGAGCTGAAAAGGCCCAGAACGGGGTTCTCGGCCCAAGAAATGGGGTCTGCACTGCTCTCACCTTTGCCATGGCCGCCCGCTTAGTCCGGCGAGCGGGGGAGTCAGCCAAGGCACGGGCAAAGGCAGCGGAGCGGAGGATGGCCACCAGGTACAGGTTGACGAACGCGTGGGAGGGAGCCGCAGTGATGAGGTCCCTGACGGCTAGTGTGCGGGGCGAAGACTGCCAACAGTGGAGTGACGGGCCCATGCTCCTCACTGGGCCAGAACAGGGCTAGTGAGGCCCGCGCAGGGTGGCAAGCAGAGGAGCACCAGCAACAACAGCAGCAGCAGCAGCGAAGGGCGGCGCAGCGACGGCAGCAGCGAGCAGCAGCAAAGCAACAGAGGAGGAGCCGGCAGGCAGAGCCACAGCTGCTGCTGGGGCCTCAACATCCCCAGACTGAGGTTCTTGACGCGAGAAGGCTGCCCTGGGCCAGATCAGGGCCAGTGAGGCCCTCACAGCTACGTTGGCAAACTCAGGAGAAAATGCGGGGGGGCCAAAGCAGGAGGGAGGACACGCAGCAGCAGCGACAGCGGCAGCGCGGCAGCAACAGCAGAGCCGGCAGAGGAGGCCGAAGCAGCAACAGCAGCAGCAGCAGCGGCGGAGGGCGGCAGCAGCAGCGACGGCAGCACCAGCAACAGAACAACAGCAGAGCTGCTGTGGATGGCGGATGGCAGTGGCAGGGCGCGCAGGAAGCGAGCGAAAAAATTGCAGTGAGAAGCAAGTAGCAGCTGGGGAAGCGGCGGCAGCGGGGGCTGCGGGAAGGCCGAGCTGCTGTGGATGGCGGAAGGCAATGGCAGGGCTCTCGGGGGAAGTGACCGAACGCCAAGTTGGGAGGTTGGCGCAATGAGAGGCGAGTAGCAGCTGTGGAGCTGCTGTGGGGAGGGGTTCGGGAAGCGATCGGACGCCAAAATTGGGAGGTTGGCGCAGTGAGAAGCAAGTAGCAGCTGGGAAGCGGCGGGAGCGGGGGTTGCGGGAAGGCAATGGTAGGGCTCTCAAGAAGCGACCGAATCGGGAGGCTGGCGCAATGAGAAGCAGTAGCAGC
>CAJNIZ010034647.1:56779-69697 GCA_905231905.1 Symbiodinium pilosum
TTTTTTTTGGTGTTGGGGCTTTGGTTTGTAGAGGGTTTGGGTTCAGGGTTGTAGCGTTTTGGTTTAGGGTTTCGAGGTTTTGGGGTTCAGGGTCTGCACCCACATGGGTTCTTCCATGCAAATTCAGTGGCGCCTAAGGATATGTACTCTAAATTGGCGAAACTGAAATTATGGTAAGTTGGGACCACTTTCCAAAAGTGTCTGAGCATGTCTTTGCGATGGAATCAAGCTTCAACAGTCAGAATCCAGAACTTTTGGGGCTTGAAGTTCATAAGTTAGGTGGACCCCCCACTCTGTAATAGTGGTATAATCGGAGTATAAGAGATCCCTAATACAATTACCCGATATATCCCTATATTCACGATTATTGGGTGGGGGGTCCACTTAATCTATAAGTAATGCCTACCTTGTGCCTTGAAGTCTATGAATAAGACCTGTACATTGGGCTCTTTCGTGGTTAGGTCACATATTTCTACAGTGCTAGTGTGGTACTTTCCCTGAACAGGGGACTCCAATATGGATCCCACTATACAATGATCCTCGTTATGCGATCCCCTCAAAGAAGGAATTTCACTGAACCCTAAACTGATGATATTGAGAATTCCATATTCTATTTACTTAAAGGGGACTGTTTAGAAGGGCCCCCACTACAGACTGCCTGGGTATACCCTAAACCCTAAATTAAGAAAGTCCCGCAACAAAGCATAGTTGTTGCCAGGCACTCCTTCATGGAGCTCCCCCTCCGATATGCTACAAAACGCCACCTGGGTTCGTCTCGAGCTCAAAAGGGTTTAGGGTTTAGGGTAACTTCAGGTATGGGACTGTCAAACAATGGAGAATCAAATGGAAAACAAACTCGAAAGACAGGGTGTAATAAGGCCCAGGGACAAACTAACATGGAACCCCAAACGAGGTCTTGGAATGACTGCAGTCTTTGGAAAGGGCATATGTCGTGTTCGCGTTCGATTCAGTATAGCGTGAGGGTAATACCGAGCGCTGACACAGTTTTCAGGAGCAGTCGTAGCATACCCAGGCGGTTCGTACTCCGTTTGCCTACACTTTCCAAGTCACAGCCCATGCAGACTTACAAGCTCTGATCTGTAAAGCAACATACGGTTGAGAGCTTACGAAATACTTTGGACAGCTTCGGCATCCGCTGAGGATGCCAAATTCGTGGAAAAACAAGATCCACACCCTAAACCCTAAACCCTGCTTGGAGGGTCAGGGGGGCCTAAGAAGTAGGCTAATACTGAGGATAATTGGGGTTATTATACGGCTTCTAGGCTTACAGGGGTTATTAACCTACTTACTAAGTCCCCCTGACCCCCAAGTAAACCCAAATGTATCAAATAAAAAGGCACCTGGGATGACGTTAAGACATCCCACCTGCCCAGCGTAGGGGCCGAGTAAAAATGGAGCAGGGTTTAGGGTTCAGGGGTACAGTACGGTACACTAAACAAACCTGTACGCAGGCTTGCTGGTACTGCAAGCCTTCAGGCTTGATATTAAACTTGCAGTGGGGGACCTGTTGCAGGTCTCGAAAGAATCCAGAACATAAAGACCCCCATAACAAACAACATTGGAGAATCAACATAAAATGCAAACACTCGCAGACCCTAAAGCACACAGTGCACCTCTGAAGTCGATTCAACCATAAATCCCCCTGTGACACTCCGGATGTAGGGTTCAGCTCCAGCCCACCACTGGACAACGTCTAAAACACTAGCCGAAAATACCAAACAGCCTGTGCTTGTTACTTGTTGTAGTATAACGCAGCCCAAACCCTATTGAAATCATTCGGGCCTCTGCCATACAATATCTATAAAACGCAATTTAAAAATTAGTTTCCATTCCATTCCGCTGTTGTTCTCAATGATTCTCATTGAACAGGCCCCTGAACCCTCAACCTAGTTAATCCCTATTCTACTTTTTATTTCACATAGCCGCCCCCATGTTTCATTCAGACGCTACACTAAACCCTCAGCCCTAAACTAAATATACCCCAAACCCTAAAAGCCTACAGGCTGAACGAACCCTAAGAAACTAAAGTTTCCCGAAACTTGAAACCCCAAATAAACCCTAAACCCTGAAAGCCTAAACCCTGGAAGTCAAATCCTAAACCTTGAACCCCCAATAGAAAGCCTGAAAACCTAAGGCCTAAGCCCTAAAAGCCTAAAGCCCAAAAGCCTAAGCCCTTATGTTGCACTGGCTCTAGTGAAGAGACCTTGAATAATGTGTTTTGGCCGCCGCTTGTTCAATTTCAGGCCATTGCTGGGAAGACCTTGAATACTGTGTTCTGATTTCGTGGCACTAAAAATACGGGACCGAATCCAAACCATCCTTCATAAAGTACTGCCCAAGGCCTCCCGGGGCCCTCAGTCCCGCGAAAGTTTTATTGAGGACGTTTAATTTCCAATTTTCCGGAGCCCCCTAAACCCTAAACCCTAAACCCTCAACCGTGGAGCCCAAGAGTTGAAACCCAGCGCCACATTAAACCCTAAACCCTAAACAGTAGCTTACATTTTCTCGTCCATGATCCCTATACATTCCCGAAATAACCCCTATACTATAACCCCTGTGTAACCCCTACGTATAACCCACCCTGAACCCTAATCCCTAAATCCTAAACCCTAAACCCCAAACCCGAAACCCCTAAACCCCTACATTATAACCCCTATGTAACCCCTGTATATAACCCTTTCATCCCGAGCTTCGGATGGCAGAGTGCGTGTGCGTCCTTCACGAAGCCGCACCCCAACCCTCCGGGCTCCCAACGAGAGCCCCTCGAGCCCCAGAGGGCTTGCGAAGAATGCACCCATTTACTGGGTTGCTGTTAAGGAACTTAAATTAAGTTACCATAATGGGTATATATAGTAAATAATAGGGTTTCCCCAATATAGTAACTGAATTCAAATTCCTTAACAGCAACCCAGTTTATATACTGCTACATGGACCATTTGGGTGTTATAGGGAGGTACGCAAGATGCTTCAGGAATTTGTACAGAGATGCAAAGGGTTTGGGGTTGAGGGGTGTAGACTTGGGTCTTCAGAAAAACGGAAATTAAGTGGAAAAGGAAATGGAAATTGTGATTACGCAGGGGATTGTACGTAGCAGGCTAAATACTCAAGGTTCAGGGTTGAGGGATTTGACCCGAGAGTCTAAACCCTAATAAAACCCCAACCCCTAAATCCTAAACCCTAAACCCTAATTTCTACACCCTGAATCCACATCCCTAAATGCTAAAAAACCCTAAACCTTAAAACCTAATAAAACCCTAAATCCTAAATCTCTATAGATCTCAAACCCTAAATCCAAATCCCTAGATCCCAAACCCTAAATTCAAATCCCTAGATCCCAAACCCTAAATCCTAAACCCGAAGCCCGAAGTACAAATGAGCCGCGGGTTGGTATCATGTGCAGACATTAGGGCCAATTAGGGTTTAGGGTTTAAGGGCTTAGGGTTTAGGAATGTGGACTTCGTCCATAGGAAAGCGTGACAAACATGTTCAACAATAACCCAGGAGTACTAGGGTTTAGGGTTGTGGGGTGACGAGTACGCGGGTTCTGTTTTTCTACTTGGTTCAGTACACATACTCATAACTCCTATAGGCCATATAGTAGCTAACCTCCTTTATCGACACTATTAACCTACTTACTATTACTAAGTCCCCGCCCTAAACCCTAGGTAATGTGGTAGCTTTCAGTTTCATGTCCATTCATGCCAAGTCCCCCTCACCCTTCAGCCTACACCCTCCTAAATAATGCGATAGTTTCCATTTTCTTTTCCATTCTTACTAATTCCCTCTGACTCTCCAAATGAGCTATAATCTAAACTCCTAGTATCCCCCTTAATAACCCCTATAGTAATCCCTTATATAATCCCCTATATGACCCCCTTTAAGGAGTTTAGACTACAGCTCAAATAAACCTGCATCTTCAAAGGCTCCGAGGGTGGGGGGGTATTCGAGATTAAAGCACGTTCTTGGAAGTTTCGGGGTCTAAAGCTTGGGGGCTTAGGATTTAGGAGGTTGAGGGTTTTCGCTTTTCCAGTGTTGAAGGATTGGAGTTTCGGGACTATAGGCCTCAGTATAAGGCATTTCCATGTACATTGCAACACTTCAAAATCCTCAGCCTCAAGCTCTCAAATTTTGATACAAGTCACAGCAAGGCTATGCCCAATACTACCCTAAACCCCGGGGTTTAGGGTTGCGTGTGCCACTTCCAGTCTTACAGTTGAAAGTTGGCTTAATCTGGGATGACGTAACTATCTATAATATAGTAGTCTTCCTCTTCTTTTACATTATCCCCATACTACTCCAATACACTATACTAGTTTCCATTTTTTCCATGGGGTTTGTTTAGGGCTTTCTCAAGACTAGTTCTGCAGCAGAAGCTGCTGGCAGTACCTGTTTTCCGAAGCAGCTCAGGGTTTAGGGTTTAGGGTACAGTACCAGAACAGGAGATTTACCCAAGTGAATGCTGGAGCACTTAGCACGACATACTTGGAGTTCCTACTTGTCGGATTTTTTTGCACATGCTGACCCGAAAGCCTCAACCCTAAACCCAAAACCCCACTCATCGGAGTACATCGCTTCTTTGACAAGCCCTAAACCCTAAACCTTAACCTAGTGGGATAATGCGAACAAAAAGGCATGTGTGCCTGAGAATGGTTGAAGAACATTTATTGTGGATTAGGGTTGTAGGGGGTGGGTGATTATCATAGGGAGGAGATTAAAGCCATGAAGCCGACCATGCATATAGGATTTGCTACGTCCATTCTGCTGATCTTTGGTTGTAACTCCTCGGTTTCATTGTCTATTTCTCCCATTAGGCAGGTAGCTTACGATACGCTAGTATAATGGAGAATAGCAAAGAATCAGACGGGAAAGAAGATGGACCATGAAATGGGAACTGGGATGATATGCATACAGCCATTTAGGCTCAGGTCCACAATAACACTTCTCCATTGTAGCCGTCTGGGCTCTACCAGGGTTCCAGGTCTTTTCGCCAAAGGTCACAGCCCCACAGTGCCTCGATAAGGATTACCATGGCTTCCTACGGTCATAGGGCGCTCATTATTTCCGGCTTTCTCAGGAAGAACCAGCCTCCTATAAAGTTCCTGCTTGGGCAGTATGTTGATCTACTTTACTAACATATCCCAAGCTGGGATCACATAGGAGCTCTTGGGAAGAGCGTAGCCAACCCCATGGCCTCCAAATGTTGAACCTACAGGAGACATTGCGGGGTCTAGGCAATCCTGAAGCATGGCGGCCTCTGCGACTTGAAACAACACCTCGCGTGCGCCAATTTAGCTGTTAGAATTCATGGCATCCCGGGTGTCTTCAGGTTAGGGCACTCCTGGGCGACCACGTAACATGTTGCTAAAGATAAGATGCCATGTTGCGTACTCTACAGTCTAGGGGCGGAAGCCTAATGGGAACCCAGAAAAGATCAAAATTTTGACAATCCGCCCTAGGCAAAAGTTGCAGCACTGGGGCCGGGATCATTAGCAATATCAGTCTGAGGTCTAATTATTTAGGGCACCCTCTGCTAGAAACTGCACAAGGAGCTTAGAAACATAGTGTGTGTAGTTATTGAGACTTATACATTACAAACTTTCAGGTGTGGGAATGAGCTGTTGTATACAAGAAGAGGTGCGTCTGGCTATGCTGACTTTGTTCCTTGACACTGAACTCCAACCCTAGACAACTGGGCTGCAGCTACGGAACTTTGGGCCCAGTAGCTGTTACATTGGGGTTATACGGCCTGGGGAGAGAAATGGAAATCATGTGGTTTCCTAAGTTTGGCAGGTTACCCTAAACCCCAAACCCTGAACCCTAAACCTTGAACCCTGAACCCTAAACCCTGAACCCTAAACCCTAAACCCTGAACCCTAAACGTTCCGTAATTCCCTACCAGAACGCATGTAGGCTTGGACCCCTGAACCTACCCCCTACTGTAAAGCCTAAACCTTAAGGCCCTGCGGACTAACTGTATAAAGCTTCCTTGCACTTTGATTGCAGTTTTGACATTCATCTGCCTTATGCATTAAACATGAACCCAGCACCCTAAGCTTCAGGCTCTTAGCGGGCAAGACGTTTGAAATGATGAGCCTGTAAATCCAGCGTCCTGGACTGTGGCGTTTCAGTTTCGGGTGGCACAAGTTTGGACTTTGGACATATACAGTCAAGAACTCAATCAGAAAAAATATTCAAAGAAAGGAGCCTAAACCCTATGTCCTACCCCCGAACCCTGAATAAGGGATTGGCTCTTATGAGAAGGTGTAGGGATAGAAGGAATTGAGAGTCCTAGTCACTCTGCAGGACGATGACAACAACAACTACTACCACCACTACAACTCCTCTTCCTCATCCTCCGCCTGCTCCTCCAATCTGAAACTCACCAATTGTTACTGGCGCTCACCCAGGAGTGCTTAAAGAGCAAATGTGAGCATACATGGCACAGTTCTGCATGGCAATTTCTCAAAAGGCGGGGGCCCGGAAGGGACCCCAGAAATATGTAGGGATCATGAGGGATTCTGGGAGGGCATTATTAGCGGCTACAGCGGCATCATGGTGATTAATACAACTATCTTTTGTTGCGAACTACATAACCAATACATCCCGTACTCCCTTTTGCCCTCACCCATATCCCTCAGCCCTGAAAGACACAACAAAGCGCCTGCTGCTTTGACGTCAGAGGCATGTAAGCCACTGCCGGAGCGGGATAGAGGTGCCTAGGGTTGAAGGTTTTGGCTTTAGGGCAAGGTCCTGGTGGATTGTAGGGAGTGAAGGAATAAATATCCGAAAATGGTAGCTGCTACATTAGATGAATACTGGGGTTTAGGATTTAGCATTTTGGCTCAAAGATTGTAAGTGCCCTAGCTGTTTCCCTACGCCCCCTGAATACTATATCCCTTACTACTACTGGCAAGCAATTCCGGCCTCCCTACCCCCTAAACCCTAAACCCTAATGTCTTGAGGTCCTGGGAGCTCATGGAACAGTTGGAATTGGTTTTGCGGTGGTAGATTCGGCTTACGCCGAGAGGTGAACAACCATTTTTGCAACAGCAATAGGCGGACATCAAGTTCTTGTATAGGTAGCCAGGCGGCGCACAAGGAGATTCATGACATAGGCTTGTTCTTAAGCTATGGGTCCCTGCCCCTAAGCCCTGAAGCTATCACCAAGGATTTTGCGCGACTCTTGGATTGCCCAATGTTCGAGATGTCTGATGATCCACCATGCGAACAAATCCGGACATGATTTAGCAATCCTCTTTTAGCACCCTCCTCCCAAGAGCTCGCATCATCTAGCACTTCTACCGCAGCCCTTTGAATATATAGACGAGACACGACCCAACAGCACCTCCTTCGTGCAACGGCACTGCCTTTGCTGCCTGGCAGGGCATCCACAGCTGCACAGGGTTGAGCCGGTTGAGGATTATGGTCCACCTTCTGTAGATAGAATATGGCTTTGGGTATATTATGATAAGATCCCCATAAACCCTCCATATTTACTTAAGGGGGACTATAAGTTTGAGGGTCCAAGTACCTGGCTAGAAATCATGTGTGCCCAAAAGCTCCGCCACAGGAACCCGCTTGGGCGAAAATCGTATACTCTCTAGTTACTTGGACCCATAGGGCAAGCCCTAAACCCTCAGACCGTCCGAGGGCTTCGTCACAGTGCTTGCGAAATCGGTATGAGCTATTATAATCTAAACTCTGATAACCCCCATAACACGCCCGTATATAGCCCCCTTAAAAAAAACCTGTAAGGCGTTTAGACCCAAAACCCTGAACACTTAATCCTACATAGCCCCCTTGAAGCAGTTCAGACTATAGCTAGCTCATACAGTGCTTGCCAGCCTGTTCCGAAACCTCTTATCTTTCGGCATTCGGGATTGGATCTACTGGGGGTTTAGGGTTTAGGTGGGTGGTATCAGCTTCTCAGACGCCTGGGTCTTCAGCTTGGGCGGCGGTGTACTTGCAGCAACCTGGTCCTCAGAGCCCTTTGCAAGGACACGAGCCGCGCTGCTTTCCGTGCTAGGCATGTCTATCTCGCTGCTGTCTGGGTAGGCCCTGCCTTGCAGGCCTTTGGTTTTAGGGTTTTGGTTTTAGGGTTTAGGGTTTGGGGCTTAGGACGCAAGCTGACAGGGGCAGAAGCTTCATGTGGAAAACTTCCAGCGAAAGGCGAGAGGCAATCAGAATACGAAGGAATCAAAGCAGGCACCGTGAACCTTACACCCATTTCCCTAAACCCCAAACCCTACACTCAAACCCTAAGCCCTTAACCCCATAAGCTTGAACCCTGGACACTAAGCTCTAAACCTGTAAGCCCTAAACCGCAAGCCCTGAGCGCTGAACCCTAAACCCAAAGCCCCAAACCTATTTCCTTCCTCACGAAAAGTTTCAGACAACACGCCTGAGGTCCTCAAAGCCTTCCCTTGGATTACTGGTTTCAACCCAGTGGTATTGGACCATAGCTGGGGTTTAGGCATTAGGGTTTAGGAATTAGGGTTTAGGGCTTAGGGTTTAGGGCTTAGGGTTTAGGGTTCTGGGTTTAGGCCTCAGGGTTTTTGCTTTGATTGGGGCTTAGGGCTTGTATGGTTTAGGGTTTAAGGCTTAGGGCCTATAAGGTTTAGGGTTTACGCCCTAGGTTTTACCCACTTGGGAGGTCTAGGTACTCTTGTCCCCAACCTCCATTCCCATACACCCAGAACTACCCATCCTTTACACTAGGATCTCCGCTTATTTTCAGCATGGAAATTTGCATCTGTTGCTTGAACCCTAAACCCTTACCTCTAGGCCCGAAACACTAAGCCCTGAACCCTGAACCCTGAGCCCTAAACCCTAAGCATCAAAACCCTGCATGTTCAGCCAACTTACTGAGCTCCCAAATCCTCCACATAGCCCCAACCTCAAACCTTTTGCACCAAGCTTCCATGACCCGAACCCTAAACCCTGAATCCGAAATCCTAAACCCTTTACCCTAAACCCTAAACCGGAATCCTAAGCCCTAGATCCCAAAACCCTCTACCCTAAACCCTGAAGGTTCAGACTGGGCTGTTCAAGCCAGAAATGCCGGGGCTCGAAGCTACTGAGGAGCTCGGCAGGGACGGATATGCGGATTATATAGGTTAATACCGGGGAAGGGATGTCAAGGGTTTAGGGTTTAGGGTTGTTTAGGGGGTCATGTAGGGCTCTCTAGGGTTATATATAGGGTTCATCTTGGGGGTTGTCATATGGAGCGTGCTGTCTTCAAGTTTCAGGCTCTTGGGACGAAGAGTTGCAATACTTTGGGATAATCATGTAGGATTTCGGATTTATGGCTTAGCAAGGGCCAAACCTACATCGGTTTCAGAGCCCGATCCGGAGGCTTCTGTACTTTCAATGAGTTTCTGGTCTACTATACTATGGCTAGGGGAAAAACGTTGGTACCTTCTCAGGCTTCGACATATTTCAGATATACACAAGCTAGGTCCTCAAGGTCCTCAAGAACAAGCTCCTGATCCTGAATCTCTCCACGTTAGGATCCTCGACCTGAAGCACGGAGCCCAACACCTGAACCTTATAAATTTGATAGGGTTTAGGGTTTCTCCCAATCTGCGGGTTCTGCCCAATATCTACATCGGAAAGCCCACGAACCTGAGATCCGACTCAGCGTTCCGTAGTTGCACCGAGGAGATACGAAGGAGAGCTATCAGACTCCTACTTGTCAGATGAAAACAAGAAGGTTCATAAACCTTGTGGGAGCTTTTGGCGTAATGCCTACAAGTGCTGTAGTCAAATCCACTACGAGGTCTTGAAGGGCTGATTTCCTCGCTTTACAAGAGCGGGGCTTCTTGGCATAAGGGCTACAACTGCTGTAGTCAACTCCCGTTGAAGAAGGGCTGCTTCCTTGCTTTCAAGAGCGGATAAAGTCGGGCGGAACATTCTTCTTAGGGTCATGGGCATCTTCACCCCCAAGCCCTGTAAAGGCTAAACGCTACAAAGTCACAGGAATTGGGATCCATGTGGGCAATGAGACCTTACACGCCCCTGTATCTACCTTTGCGGTGGGCAATACTAAGGGTTAAGGGTTTAAGGGTTATGGCTTGCTCTCATGGAATTCAAACTTGACTTACCAATACCAACACGCCATAGTATTCACTCTATACCCACCTTATGGAAAGTGGATTATGTCTTAAGTTCCACTGAATCCTAAACCCTAATCCCAGAATCCTAAGCCCTAAACCCATCCTGGAAAGCTAGGCTCCGTACTTCAGCTGGAGGCTTGGGAGCTTCGGGCACGATAGCTTCGTGCTCCGTCGGAGGCTCCTGTATGTTTAACTTCCTGATTGCTAAATGTGATAGGTTTTGGGGTAAGGGTTTAGGGCAAGTAGGGAATAAGGGAAGATAGTCTCTATGTAAAGTAACATATACCATATTCCCTTATTCCCTTCTAGTCCCCGGTAAGTTTCACTTTGCAGGGCTTACGGTTTTCAGGCTCTGTCCTCATGGCAACTTGAAGAACCGGTTACTGTTCTCTATGCATCCTTGCATGAACCTATCTGGGAATCTTCTTCATAAGCTAGAGTCTAAGCTCCATAAAGGGGGTTTTGTGATGTTTTTGTGTAGGGGATCATATAGGGGACGATTATAGGGATTACTAAGAGGGCTACTAGGAGTTTAGACCATGGCTCATGTAGGTAACTGGAATTCTAAGCAGTGGTGAAGAAGGTGATCGGTAACGGGGTTGGGGGCTTTGGGTGCGATGTGGGACGGGCATGGGGTCTCTTGGGGTTCTGGGGGGAAGGAGAGTCGGAGAGTCCAGAGCTGTTTATGACTGACTTCTGAGATAGCCTAAACCCTAAATAGTTGAATCCCAAACCCTATATAGTTGAATCCTAAACCCTAAATAGTTGAGTCACAGAGGTAGGCATGAAGCAGTTTAGGATCCTTGACGTCCGGTTGAAGACCAGAGTCAGATTGGGGAGTGAAGCTTTTGCTTGGCAGTTCAGCGTTCGACATGTGAGCTATAGTCAAAACTCTTTAAAGGGGTGTTATATAGGGGTTATATCGGGGGGTATTATGGGTTATTAAGGGGGATACTAGGAGTTTAGACTATGGCTCATGTAGGGTTAATGTCCAGGGAAGAGTGAGCAAGATTCACCCTAAACGACGTTGCTGTTAAGGAACTTAATTCAAGTTACCATAATATGGGTATATAGTAGACAGTAGGGTTTCCGTATTAGGGTAACATTAAGAAAAAAAAGTTCCTTAACAGCAAACGAGTGGAGTGTGCACTTTTTAGGTATCTGGAGCCCTAGGACAGGTTCAGGATTTAGGGTTTGGGTTGCAAGGCTGGGAGGTTCAGGTTATAAGGCTCAGGGCTTAGGGTTTAGGATGCTGCTTTGTGCCCTGAACCAAGACCCTAAGCCCAAAACCGCCCAAGCCCAACCAGGAAGAGCATTCTCACTAAGCTGCACGGGAGGTTTTCTCACAAGTGTCAGATCGTAATTTAAGTGCGCCTTAACAGCAACCCCGCAAGCTCAAGTTTAGGGTTTTGGGTCCGTTAGCCATTCGATCTGAAGAAAGCTTGGGCTGGCAGACTCAAGAGAAGGGAATGTCCAGGACGCGGGTTGATAAGGCAGGGGTGGGTGTAGGGGGTAGCTTCAAGGTTCAGGGATACTGTGGATTCTAAATATCCTGCATGCCCTTCGGTAATTACCTCATTCCTTTGGGAATCCTTACGGATCCAGTTGCATAATCGTCATATACTTGCCGAAAACTTGTACTACAACTACTATTAAACCGTAAACCAACTCCCAAGTACCTAAGTTCAGGGTTTAGGGTACTTGGACCGTTAGGGAATTGTCGTAGTTTGGCGCAAGAAGGTCACGAGGGAATTTCTAATCAAGCAAGGCAGAGGTAGGGAAATACCTGGACCTGAAAGGTCGGTAAAACAACGGCCCAAGACCATTTGAACATGCCATCCTAAGCCTCAACCTCTAAACCCTTAACTGCAACTTAAACCCTAAACCCCTGAACCTAAAACCCTAAACCCTCAACCCCTAAACCCTTAACTTAAACCCTAAACCCCTAACCCCAAAACTTAAAACCCCTCAATCCCTAAACTTCCTGAACCCCTAAATCCCTCAACCATGCTCCGCGTGTCCAGTCAGGTCTTGGGGCTCATCTTAGGATGTGGGAATAAGGTGTATCCCTAAACCTGGACACCGGGGTTTAGGGTTTTAGGGCTTTAGGGGTTTAGTGTTAAGGGGTTTAGGGTTTTATGGTTTTAGGGGCTCAGGGTTTAGGGGTTTAGGGTTTAAGGTAGTTCAACTTGAAACCAAATCCATACCCAGAAGGTGCAGGTACCCAATAAGCAAGTGCTTGGGATGCCTTGAGATCTTGGTTCGGGCGCGTGGGATCTACCCACCCCTACCCTACACCCCCCCCCCAAAACGGGGTTGTGGTTAAGGAGCTTAATTTAAGTTACTATATGGGGGAAATCCTATTATTTGCTATGAATTATGGCACCTGAGTTTAGATTCCTTGACGGCAACCCAGAAAACCCACTACTCCCTCAAACTCAGTACATGCGCCGCCCTGAACCCTAAACCCTAAGCTCTAAACCCTCAACCCTAAGCCCTAAACAGTATGTAAAATAGCCCTAAACCCCTAGTTACAGCCATAAAGGCCATTATTTTACATACTTTTGGGGTCCAGGTGAGCCCTGGCGCAGCTTCGGGGCCTTGGGCTCCAGCAACGGCAGAGGCTCGGTAATGAGGTCTTTCCGCCCGGAATCCAGTACACCTTTCTGGGTTACTGTTAAGGAACTTAAATTAAGGGATTATCCCCCTATAATGGAGAATCAAATGGAAAAGAAAATGGAAAATGAAATGGAAACTGAGGGAATATAGGGATTAAGGAACT
>CAJNIZ010034658.1:11785-44744 GCA_905231905.1 Symbiodinium pilosum
TGCGCGCTGCTGCGCACTGCGGGATCCAACTGTGCCCGCTGCCTCCAGGATCTGGCGGTCCGAGCCGGCCATCAGGTTTGCAGCGCCCTGGCCGTTGAGCTGCATGCCAAATCAACATGGCAGGTATCACAAAAGGCGTTGGGGAGCCTCTGCGCCCAGCTGCTGAACCACCTGCTTCTTTGGGTCAATGTCCACTGCGACAACGAGGTTGGCATCCTCCATCCCAGGCCTGATTGGTGCTCTGAATACCCGAACTCACAGTCAGAAGACAAGGAGCCCAACGCTTCTGGCGGTGGCAAAGCAACGACCTCCGCAACAGGCCTTGAGTTGTGCATGAAGGCTACTTTGACTGTGATCCGACAACCCTGAAGCCAAAAGCCGCAGGCTCTGGTTGTGGCTCATCTTGGTGTGAGTCCACCACCTCACAAGACAAGCTTTACACCACTGTGGTTTGATAATGAAACTCGGTCTTCCTGATGCCCGTCGCCAACAACCTGTCCTATGACCCTGTGAGCGGAAGGGAGACCGTGCTCAGCACGGCATGAAACACATCCGGTCTTAAGTTGCGCCATTGGATAACTTAGAGAGAATTCAGATCCAGCTGCCTCTGGCACTTCGAAGGCCTGCGCTCAGTGGAGCCAACAAGGAAAGCTGCACTTGCCAAAGAGAATCTTGGACCAATGACCTCCTCTGTGGGTTGCTCCCCCACTACCACATTGACTGCTTCCTCTTGCCTCACGTTTGCTGAGCTGCCAAGCATGATTCAGCAAGTCTGCCGCCTTTGCGATGCAGCTTTGAGCCTCAGTGGCTCTGCTTCTGGCACCTGCTCCACTTGTTCTGGCACTTCTTCAGATGGCTCTGCTTTGTCAGAGCCATCCACCTAGGCTCGCAAGCATGCAATCTAGCGTTTCCCCACCTGCTTGAAAAGCACTCTTCGTCTTCGTGTGGCCCAGAAACTGCCACAGAACACTTATGCAGCAAAGGCACGGCCATTCCCAAAGCTGCTTGGGCCGATTGCCACCAGTCATCACCCTGATAATTTCATCATACAAACCACTGATTAGCCAAAGCAAGGAAGTCCGCGAGCCGTCAGGCCTCCTCGTCCTCCTTCTCCATGTTCTCCTCATCAGGATCTTTAGAGTCCTCCTCCGAGCCTGGGAGCAGCATGTGACGCGGACAGGAGCCAGCCTTCGAGGAGTCTGAGGTACGTGCGGCCGCTTCCAGTCCCAAGCACAGCTGCGACTACAGAAGTCTTGACGGAAGCTAGGATGTTGAGAATGCCTGGCATGCAAAATGGATCCCACCGCAAGCTCATGCATCCAGCGAACGTGTCAGCCTGATGTCGCATCCTCTTCATGATGTCCGTCTTCTTCGCTGGACTTGGAAGCTAGCACCTGGCTGGCATCACAGCAAGTCCGAACTTCGTAGTCTCCTGCTTTCCCGCTTACGGCCTCCTCACTCGAGGGTCCTCTCTGCCTGGCCACCCAGCGAGCAATGTTAGTCTCATGAATGCAGCTGTGAACCCAGCTGCTCGCCTACTAACGAGCTCTACGTGGGAAGATGGTCCATTCAGGAGGTTTTCCCACCATTCGGATGTCGTCCTGCCATCTCCCAACTTGTCTAATTATGTCCGAAAGACCACGGCTGCATGAACAAGGAATCACCTTCTCCATGTAGCTTCATGATGCGTGGTCTCCTTAGCATCAAGCCGTCAACATATCTATCATTCCAACGTTGACGACCAGGGCCTGGAGCAGCCACTGCTTCAAATCGTCATGGTCCGTCTGACGTCCTTTCACCTGCGTTCACATGTCGTCCAGTAGCTGGTGGTTGCAGCTGCAGAACGGGAGTCGAGCAGTCTGAAGTTGTTAGCGTAAGAACCCACAACCGCAGTATCTGTGTAGAGAGGGCTGACAAGCAAATCAAGGTGTAACTAGGTACACGGCGCATGTCTGTACGCGGTGCTTCAGCACATTTAGGAATCGAGCCTTTTATAAGAGAACTCAGAGAATGCTAGTTTCACAGCATATCCATGTCGTGGATGTTGGACAGCATCTGCGCTCCGCATCGGGGGATTGACGGATTCTATGAGTTTCCTGCTAGGATTAAGCACAAAATCGAGAATTTCTGAGGTTCAAGCTCTCTTTTCACATGCACTTGAGCTTCAGGAGCTTTTTGTTCAACACCTCTTGTGTTAGAGACCCCCTGCCAGAGCTGCAGTTCAAGCTCTGACCGCAGGCAAGACTGGCCATTTTCGAAGGGCCCTTTGCACGCATGCGCGGCATCTAAGTCTTTACAGGTCGCCAGGTCCCATGACAGAATTCATGACATGGAAATTGTGTTGTCCCCCCCCTATCCTGCCACCCTGCCACCCCGCAGAACCCCTACAATCAATAGCAACAGACAAAAATCCTTCTGGACCCATGTACGGATATGTACCATGGTCCAACTACATCCTCCAGGAGCAGTAAGATTGTTTTGAGAGTACTGCTAAAATTGACTATCCTTGCTGTGTCATCTCAAGTGCCTCAAAACATCACGGTTGCTTGCTTTTGCAGGGCTCGCGAAATCAAGGGGCCGAAAGTATGAGCAGCACATGGAATCAACACCAAGCAATTGTTGTCTCTCGCATCCGTATTTGGGAAACAGGAGGACGTTATGGCTTCTGACAGGTGTGGAAGAGCGAGGCAATAAAGACCTGTCATCAGTAAGCGTGGATACACAACAGTCAGGAAAATCAGTCAACTGGCTGCACGAGTGTTTCGGCTACATGTTAAGAAGAATTACGCTTGCTACTTATACATCAGGGTGAGCGAAACTGACATGTCCGCGACGTTGAACTGGCAGGAGCAATCGAAAACTCAAGACGCACCGGAACAAGCGCGGACACAAGCACAGCACGGAAGCTTAAGCTGGCAGGAACAGACCTTAAAGACCAGCCTTGACTACATCTGTGTCTTCTGCTGGCCCCGCCTTTTTGGCCTTACCCTTCTTGCCGGAATGCCTGCAAACAAGGAACTTGAAACTCCTAACGACTTGACATCGAATTCTAGGTCAACCAAAAGCACCCGCCAAGCCTCCTCTTGCTGGACCCTTGCGCCACATCACCCCTGCAGGCACGGAACACTGATCCCCAGCCTATGAAAGGGTCCAACATGCACGTAGGCGTGCCCTTCAAAGAGGCCAAAGACGGCAAGAGCGACCAACCCGGTCCGACTCCAAAATCCTAGCAGGGCGGTGGGTGCAGAAAATGTAGGCCCAATCCTAGCAGGGCAGTGTGCAGAAAGTGTAGCCCCCTCGCTCGAAATCTCTCCTGACTTTTCTGGGGCAACACCGGCAGCTATCGGACCTTCTGCAATGCATATAATGCATGCGAGTCTCAACAAGCAGTTCATCAATTTGCGTGCCTTGAATCGTCGAACCACCGGCAAGAGGAGTCCGTCTGGCGGGTGGATCAGTGGTGGATCCCCCAGGCTCAGAAAATCTCAGCAACCGGTCGGTTCAGGAAACATGCGGCCGTACCTCTTGCTTGGACTCCTGTACCCACTGCGAGCAGTGACCTTGAGTCTCCACTCGCTGCAAGAAAAGGTCATGAAAGCTCAGCAGCCAAGGAGTGCACAGCGCTAAAACCTTCGGAGCTTGTTGTCGAACGGATCCAAACGTAGCCGCCAACGGCTATGATCTGAGCGCCACTATCTTCACTGCGACGCCATGAGGCAGGTGCGGAAACGTCAGAGTGCAAATGCACCCAACCCGAGCTTCTGGCCCATCGACCACTTCCTCTGTATTCCTTCCGCCTTGCAAATGCACATGATACTAAGCGGGACAACTCATCAGGCTCATCCAAACTTTAAGAGGTTTGGAAGGCATCATCCTCTCAATCTTTACATTCCTAAGGCTAAACGAATGTCATGCGAGCCGGGTGGAGACAACGCAAAGACAACAGACAGAAGAGCACGACCCTTGTTTGCTTCTCGTTCCAGCGCCTCATATTGGGTCCACCGTTAGTAGAGCCACAGGGCAAACCAAATTCCATCCGGACGGACGCATACAGGCCAAAGCGCAGAGGGGTCGGCCTCTCAGATAGCTCCCAAAACGTGTCTCAGAGACACTCCTAGTCCCCAAAAGCAAAGATGGGTCTGCACATCGCAGCGTGTACACATACGGTACCGTGGCGGAGAGTGATGTGGAACTCAAGTTGTGGGAACTCTCCAATCAGGGAAGACAGGCACGTGCGGAACTTCAGTCGGAGCACGATCCAAGGGCGGCCCTGACCCCTGACCACGACATGCGGTTCGAGCAGGCATCTAAGTCCTTGACTCCTCATGTGAGCTACAGTGAATATAACCCAGATACTTAATGAACGTGGGTTCCTTATCAGGTACCATATTAGGGACTTTACCAAACTGCAAGAGGGACCCCTGTCTCCAGCGCCAGGGTTCCTTAACATGCCTAACATTGACAGTAGCTGATGTCATGAAGGAACCCAGAAGTGCAAGCATATTAGGCGTTGTTTGGGCAATCAAACTTTGAGGCGCTGCAGGTTCAAGCTGAAGGCGTAAAAGAACTACCGGGGTCTCTGCGATGATTTTGCAGCCAAGAATATGAGCAGACAAAGTCTTTGGAAGGAATGCTACCGGTAGTCCTGATCTGCCGAGGAAAGAGGCGTGCGACTTGACAAAATCTTAACTGGTAGCTTGACAAAACAGCTCCACACAGGTAACTCGCCTTCGCTGGAAGCCCTGCCATCTTGGTGTCCGAGCCTGAGATGCGGTCACTTCTCGTCACATTGATGAAGCTTCACAGCTCTTGCTTTCCCTGCCTCTGTGGGCTCCATCGCCTGGCCTTCACCAAGCACAAAGTGAGTTGCAAAAAGGCTTCCAGGCAAGAAAACAGAAGCCTTTTCCTATCTAAACCCATTTCAACAAGAAACTGCCACCATGCCTGCACGAGCAGGACGGCGGGCGGGGTTTTGAACAGCTGACATCACCGCATGCCGCGATACGATGCTCGATGAATTTACAACTTGCCACATATGTGCCCTAGAGTGCGCAAACATCTTTGTCAGAAGACCGCAGTTCGAATCACCACCACCGCCACCAGGCAGCGTAGCATGAGAGGAGAAACTTGGAAAGTCTCCCAGCTACACTGGCTAGCGGGACTGTTGAAAGAATTTGAAGAGGCGGTTGTTGAGGACACCTACACAATGTTTATTTCTGAACAATGATTCTTGTGCCTTCTTGCATATCATCATCCAGCAACTGCCTTTGGGTTCGCGCATTCTTTTGTTGAAAGTGTGTGCGCTCACCTGATGCAGAATCCATCCGGATATTTCACATCCTGGGAGATCGCACAGGATTGCAGCGTGCCCACGTTTGTGTGCACCAGGCCCACTGTGCAAGCCGATCAATGACTCGACCTAAATTATGTCGTTTCGCAGGCGGCCTTTCTGTTGGGCAGTCTTAATACTGCCAGCAGAGGGGTAAGATGCCCCATGACCAGCATACCCTTGGGAGGTATGCAGCCGCAAAAAAGGCAGAATCGAGCATTTACTGTCTCTACCTGGACGCGGTCACGCCTGCCTCACATACGTGGGAACGATAGATTCCGCATCTGACTTCTGGGGAAAATTCAGTATCAATGGACAGAGGACGCAGGCTTGAGCTTTGGGGCGAAGCTTCGGTATTGCTTCAGGCATGGAGCACTTTCTCACTTCAAAATATGGCCTACATGTGCATGTCTTTTTTACGCCGGTGATTAGGTGCTGTCCAAGAGCTCCACTGCGGCACCAAACAAAAATGAAAAGCCAGGCGACAAAAGCGACGCAGCTCACGCATGTCCTTTGACATGGGACCCGGAGTCGCAGTAAGCCTTACGGGACTTCATGTAGAACTAGGTCAGGCATCAGGTTTCAATCGCAACTCGTGATGAAGTCTTGCCCAAGTCACCCGCCTGATTTGTTAACACCTGTTCGACAGTCCCGGAACCTTGCGCACATGACAGAGAAGGCTGGCTGCCACAACAGCGCGTGCTGCTCTGCGACATGAACACCATCAACCAGTGAAGTCCGTGAATCCACTGACGACCAACAAGTCGAACGTATGGTCCAATTGTCAAGTCAACTGTGAACAGAACCCCTATAAATCCCTAGATTACCCCAGCTTCCATTTCATGTTCCATCTTCTTGTCCAGTTGATTCTCCAATATCCCAATATAACCCCTATATAGTCCAAAATACTAGAGTAGTCCCCATTCTCTTTCCCATTATCCCCTATATAATCCCTATAGAACCCCATATACCCCTGTATAACCCCTCTATAAACCATCATAGTAGTATACATCCCCATATACCCTAGTGCAAGGTAGAAAAGTCCAATGAAGGCTCCGGGATCCGGACATCCCCTGGGGCACTCTTGCCCGAGGCCCGCGAGTCTACCGCGCTGTTGGGACCTGGGGCTTTTGGCTTTTGCTTTCTGCTGCCATGACATGCGCTGATGATAATAGCGATAATAATCATTATTCTGATAATATTACTAGTAGTAGTAACATTGATAGCAATAGAAATAGTTTCCGCAGCAAGGTTCTGAGACACCCACTCATGTCGAATTTCAAGCTGCCGAACTGGTCTATGACTCCAGAGTGCGTAGAGTGCTTGACATCGCCTCGGAAAGTACTGCCATTCATGGGGCCTCAATGATTTGCTGAGATTTGGTGAGTGTGAGACGTCTGGAGCTTCGCCGCTTCATTCGCGGCTCCATGCTCCGTGGCTCCTCAAGCTGCAGTAGCATGATCAGAGGCAATGGGTAAATTGGCCCTTCTGCACCGGGCCCCCAGGCCTCCTCTTCCTGATCAAGCTTCTCATCACCCTCAGAGAAGAAGATGTTGGAACTGCTGATGTCTCCTCAAACCGGTCGCCAGCAGCAAAGCTGTAAGGCTGCAGGATGCTGCAGGATGCAGGCAGCTGCAGGCAGCTGCAGGGAGTGGCAGGCAGCCCGGGCACTAAGCTCTGGCCGCTCCCCCCGCCTCCGTTCTTCACGATCAACTTCTTCAGCAGATCGTCGATGCCATGCTGTACCTGGCAATCTGATCATGAACACATATATTTTCACAGGTGCATTTGGTGCACAAGCTAAAAACATGCCGCAGGAACCGTGGAATCGCGCTTTTGACGCATCTGCTGCGTGAGCGATCTAGCTTTGTGCGCGTTCTTACCTGGAGCAGTCCATCAGCTATCATTCTTGACAGGGTCTGAACATGAAGGGTCTGGTCACATCAAGGAGAGAAAAATCCCAGGGACAGGACGCAACAATGGATCAAACTCATTGGCATCGGGGATCTTCACAACCTTCTCCGCCACAAATTCGTGCCTCAGCGCCTGTCCCAGCGAGTTCTCAGCAAAATCCATTCGAGCAATATTGCTGAAATTGCCACTGAAACTAGCACGATCCCTGTTTTTCTTGAAAACGGTATCACAATTTGCGGCCTGAGAATTTCTGCCGAGTCACTGGCCGCAGTGGCAGGCTCACTAGCAAACTCACCCTACATACCACATCCCAAACACTGAAGCCTTTCGCTGCATCATCCCTCTGATAAGAAAGCCCTCACCACAGTATGGCCATCCTGAAGTCGACAGTGTATCACTGTTCATCTCCATGTCTGATGAAGCGTAGGGCAGGTAGCGCCTCTGCAGCGGTAGGTCGCTGCTTGGCCGAGCGCTTCAGCAGCATCTGACGCTTGGATGAAGGTGTGGGTAGAGATAAAGATACAGTGGATGGAGAAAATCTTGCACTGCGTGATGTCCGCAAGATGCTGTAGCTCCTTGTGGTAACAGGTAAGGGTGGTGCAAGATCCCTCCACCCACAAAGATTAGGGGGCCTCTGAAACACGACATGCTACTCTCTCTATTGCAGCAGCTTCGTGTTCATTCGCATTTTCATTTATGCCCTTGCGGGAGCCCAAGTTTCAGACCTACATATCTGGTATCCAACCCACAAATCAGCAGTCAATACGATGATATTTGCGGTGAAGCAGGCGGTGCCTTCGTGAAATCCAATGCTCCCACCAGCGATCCGGACACCTCAAGACAAGCGCAGGAAGAAGGGAAACTGGCAAACTGCAAAGTTCGGGCCGCGACTACGCCCTGAGCATCACCTGGAGCTACAGAATGGATTCAACACGGACCCCACAGACCATCGAGAATCATAGCTAGCTAAGGTGAGGTGCGCAAACATCGGACAGGGAAGCTGAGATTAGCACTGAGACATGGAAAATGGAGTGCTGGATGATCCTGTGCTTTCGGAATCATGTACAATATCCCTACAAAAGTAATTGTGCCCAACACCGGCCATAGGGCAGTAACGAGCCTCGATGATTGCTTTCTTCATGGCTGGCGCACTAGCCTGATGCTGGAAGCATTTCGGGTTTCCCGGAATTAGGAGTACCTTCAATAAGGATTGTAGTGTAAGGGGGTCTACATTGACGGAACCAGCGGAGACCACATCCTTTAGGGTTTTCAGACGCATTCATATCCTTGCCGAGCGCTAGGCCCAGCCTGCATTATCCTGATAAGCAGTTTTTCACATTCCAATCGAAGGCCGCCTCGGAAGGCGAGTACGGAAAGCTGCCATAGACCAGCAGGTAGGCTACGGAGCCTGCAAGACCCATCCAAAGCCGACAGGTTGATCCAGAAGATCTTGCATGCCAATATTGCTCCAAACATGGCAGCAACACCTATAGACCAGACATCTGCCAGAAAGTCGTACCCTTCATTCCGCAGCATTTCTGGAGCCATGTATGGGGCGGTACCTTGTCGATGTGAAGACATGCATGGAACCCGGCACCAAAATCAGATGCGACTATGGCAAAGCAGGTCATGACTCTCGATTGCTCCCCTCCTCTTCCCCCTCCCTTCCCCTCTTCTCTCCACGACTCCTTCCCCTTCCCTTCCCCTTCCCTGCCCCTTCCCCTCCCCTCTCCCTCACGTTCCCCCCTTCTCCGCCGGCAACGTCCTACATATGAAAACCTCAACGGACAGTTGCAGAGTTCTCGGAATCAGGATTTGAATCCCCCTACTTCACGATCAATGTTCTACAAACCACTCAGTGAGTTGACGCAGAAATCTCCCAATTGACATGTTTCACAATGCCGGCGCTCAATGGATTGCAGAACCATGTATTTATTCTCTAACAGAGTCTCATGATCATGGCACTTCAGTGCAATTTCAAACAGAGCTGCCAGCTACAAAAAAAAAAAACACGACAGGCTCAATGACAACGTGATCCACGAGAAACTTGACACGTGCATCTGTCATATCAGAAACGCAGATGTTACAGTGCGGGACGTCTAGGCTCACTCAATCGACAGTTTCACTGAGCCACGAAAACAGCCACCAGTGGCTCCAGTAGCGTTCGTAACTTCAGGCCGGCGCTTGACAGCCGAGCGCAGTGTTTCAGCAGCACAGGATCACCGAATGCTTTTTCGACTGTCAACATGTCATTGTTGGTACGAGTAGCACTGTTTGGGTGGTATGTAATGCTGCCAATCTGATGCAATTTTCGGGCTTTCTTTTTTGTGGAGCCTGCTGTTGGATAGTTTTGGGACATTTTAGGGCCAAGACACAGTGTGTCTGATGATCTGTGTGAGTGGAACGGCCACCACTGACGATGATGGAGCCACTGCAGACTGCATCTGTGCTCAAGAAAGGTCAGAAAAATGGCCCAACCCATCACTTGCGACGACGAAATTCTGTCGCTTGCAACTATACAAATTCGTCACCTGCGACAACAGAAACAGAATGACTTGCGACTGAATTTCACATCAATCCTGATTGCATTCCTCCTACATGCCACATTAAATTGCGAGTTGCTTGGGAGGCGCGTCATATCACTTTCCATTACAAAGCCTTTTCCCAAATATCTGGCGTATTACCTGCGATTACTCTTATGACTCATGACAGTTGAAGCCATCCAGTCGCTTGTGGATTCAGCTGTTTTGGATGTTCAAGGTTTTGAGACTTTGAGGGCTCACGGATTGGTAGGCAGTTGCTCTGTGATTTTAAGCATCTTGGGTTGCCGGATTCTTGAGGCTGAGGGCATTTTTACGTCTTAGTGTGCTTTACGCCTTGGTGGTTTTATGGTGTAGGGTTTAGGTGTTTCGAGTTTTGGGTTTTAAAGCTTTAATGGGTATAGGGTGTGTAGGGTTTAGGCTTTTTAGTTGGGGGGATGCCTCTTTGTGGGTTCAGGGTTATTAAGACTCGGGGATCCTGGACTCTACGGTTTCTGGGTTGAGGGTCTTCGCTTGTGGATTTCAGTGGCATTTTTTTGTTTATGGTTTCAGGGGGCTTGTGTTTTGTGGATTTAGGGTTTGGAAAAATTAGGGCTTAGGGGTCCTGCCTAGACTTTGGGGCTATTAGGGCTTAGGAAGTAGAGGTTGAATTATGGTTATGAGTTTTTTGTTTCGCGTGTTGTTGGTGTTTTCGGGCTTAGAAATCTGTACAGGGTTAGGGCTTTGAGAGTTTTTTGTTTTTAGGCTTTGGTCACTTAGGTTTGGGGCTTATGATTGCCGGCTTTGGGCTTTCTGGTAATTCGTGTGTTTGGGTTTGGGGCGTTTGAAGGAGGACGTTTCGAGCTTGGCTTCCTTAAGGACTAAAGATTTGGGGTTTTAAGGTCTAGTCTCTGCTCCAGTCATTACATTTGTTCTGGTCTTCTTGATTCTCGTCTGTCACTGGCGTTGCAGATTTCGCTTTAAGATACTCTGGATTAAAGTGTCCGGGGGGCCGCAGAATGTCTGTTGGCATTGGACCGCCGGTGTCAAGACGTTTGCTCGCAAAAGTACAGTTGAAGTTCTCACAAAATTGTTGAACACGTTGATGTATTTCCGGCCCACCTGCACTACCCTAGCTCCGAGGTCCTACCCTGTGCTCGAAAGAACCTTTCCAACACGTACCCCGTAGTGCACACAATTACAGGGCCCTTGTAACAGATGTATGGATGTGTGTAAGGTTCAATCGCATATGTTGTTCCAATGTCCCACTTATCTTGCGAACAAACACCGAAATGAGCAATTCATCTTGGATGGATGCACGAATTGCTTCTCAAAGGGATGAGGCCTCCGCCTGAAGTCAAGAATCCGTCAGAAGATTCAGCCCTTGCGGTCTCTTCGGCAATGGACTGCCTATGCAGTCTGCGCCAGAAATCGAAGCCCTGGTCAAAACTCTCCCGCGGATGGTTAAAGCCTAACTGAGGACTATAGTGACTATATTAGGATTCTAGGGAGATAATGGAAAAGAAAATGGAAACTACAGGGATTATAGGGATTAGATAGGGGTATAATATAGGGGTTATATTGGGATAATGGAAAAGAAAATGGAAACTATTCTTCACATCTCTAAGCGGATCAGTACACATAACTTCAATCTTCGTATCTCCCGTTCTCCAGTATGGCAAACGTGGGGAACAAGCGGCTTGATCTTGCCACTTTTGCCTTTCCGTTCCGCATCGGAACCCAGCCAAGCGCATGTGTCGACCGAAACAGATCCCAGGTGCTCAGCTACCGTAAAAAAATGCAAATTTCTCACGGTCTCCATGCAAGGCACACTTCACTTTACAGTGACAGCTCGACAAAGCACTCAGTGAGCTGACACTCTTGCAGGGACTTGGAGCCAACAGTCCAGTCGGCACGTCTCATGAAAATAGCAGTCTTCTCGGTGGCTTGCAGGAACAAAGCGTTGAAAGACCCTAGCCTTCGTCCCCGCCTCACACCTCTCCTTCTCCTTCCCCTCCCAGGTCCCACCAGCAATTGCTTCTTTTCCTACTCTGGATCATTGTTCTCGTCGCTTTACAGGTGCTCAATTCCTTCTCTGATGTTTCTCGTCGTGTGGCCCGCGTGGGCATCTTGAAGCCCGAAGCATGATAGCCGAACCGGCCAGGAACCAACCGCAGCCACTCGCCTGATCTTGAGAATTTTCGACGTTAATCTTCCCAAGATAAATCAGGCCGGCGCTCCTATCAGCAGCATTTCAACCAACCACAAAAGACTGTCCTCCCTCAAAATGCTATCCCACAGCAGCTCGCAATGTGATGTCTTACGCTGCCTCACACCGCTGAACTGAGGGCGACAATGCTGAGGGGAGAAACAGGGCCCCGGCCAAAAACTCCACTAAGCTTGCCAGTCTTGGGCATCATGACAGCCAGACCTTTCATGCGTGCTGTGCACGAGGTTGAGTTGGGATAATTGGGTTCACCAGTCAGCGCCCTTAGCCCCGGGCCATAGTCGCAAAGCTTAAGCACGCTATTGTCTGGACCACCCCAAAGGAAGTTGTCAGGCCTTGGATCGGCGCGATCAGCCCCAAGTACAGGACAACTCCCTGCAAAGTTTTACTTCAACTTGCGTCAGCTATCTGGGTTCCGCACTTTATGTCTCTGTGAACTATGCCAACTCCCTTAGCGCACATATCAACTATCAGCCCAGACCTCACAAGAGGCTGTCGATTACGAGGAATGTTTCGCGTGGGTGCAAGTGTGCGGAGGCTGTGAGGCTTACAGGACCATCCTGCATCCAGATCAAGAACACTCCCAAGCAGCCCCAACGTTTCCAACTGCCGGAGCCCGTGAGGAAAATGTTTTCCAAAGCAGCAGTCACAGGAAAGCATGGCAATCCCTGTCAAAGGGCGTAGGCGGAGGCTCTCTGCACTGAGACATCCGCGTGTGTGTGGGAGACCCCCAGGAGCATGTGTCGAAAGATCTTTGCCAGGTCGGCTTCAGACATCGACTCTGCCTCAACCTGCCATGCCATGTTCAAATCCTGGCGCCTCTTGCGGCAGAAGTCGGCAGCCAAGCTCCAGACGAGTCTGTCCATGAAGGAGCACTGACCTGTAAGCACACTGCCTTGCTTCCTCACTTTCCATGTGGTCAAGCATGTCGTTGCTTCCGAGAGCTGAGTGCGGAGCATTTCTCACAGACCATATAATACAAAGACTTCCTTGACAGGCATTGGGTGGCTGAAGGGAGCATGATTGTTTTTCCGAAGACCAATAAAGCTGTTGAGGGCTGAGCTCTGCGAAGCTTTTGTGAAGCTTGACCTCTAAATCGGGCTGCCATTTCATTCATCTTCCAATGGCTCTACATCTCTACATACGTCTGAGCTTCAGGCAATGTACTCGCAGTCGCTGCTGCTTGCCTGGCATTTTCATTCAGCAACGTCGGGCGGCTGGGACATGCTCGAGATCAGTCCTTCGTCCAAAGATCCACCTCCGTTCGAGTCACGCGGTCGCGACTCTTGCTAACGGCGCCACTACCTTGCAAGTTCCCAACCCTTCCACTGCGAGTGTTAATGCGCGGCTGCGCAAACAAACAGTCGTCCCCAAGAGCAGCACATGCACCGTGTTCGTCTCGTTCGCGAACGTCCACGATCTTGACGGCAAGCTCCTCACACGCAAGTGAGACGCAGCAAGTGCCTGCGACGCCAGCAAAAAGACTCCTTCTGAGTGGACCTTTCAACGACCACACGGACCTGTCCGAAGGCACCTGGCTTTTGCAGGCGAAGGCACAGGTTGCCATCATTGCTGAACCAAGCCTTCTCCCAGTTTTTTCCCCAGCTTATACTGCGTGAAGAAGTGCCTGAGCAGTCACTTCTATAGGGAACGCAAGCATTCGGTCGGTGTGGAACTGCTTGCTGGTGAGGTTTCAAGCTCTCTGAGAGTCGAGCTCTTGCGGCGCAGGATTCGCCGCGGTGCTCCCGCAGCATCCTGGCATGAGCTTTGCGTGTCTTTGCATAATGCGTAATGGGAGCGTTTGGCAAAACGGGAGAGCCAAGGCACCCATCAGAGGGCAGCTTCGCTCACTTTGCTCGCGGTGTCAGGCCTGCAATGGTTCCAAAGATACAGTCAAGTTTTGAAGCTTGTAGCAGCCCTGAGAGGGCCTATCCGCACTGCCCGGTCTGGAACCCGCGCAGCTTTTGTAGCTGCCCTGGCTTTTAGCGTGCCCCCAGCTCCCCACTGCTGTGAGCCTTCAGGGCACGATGTCGAATAGCAAACGAACCCAAGCCGTCCCACCCACGCTAACAGTGGGGCCAACAGCTCTTCACCAGCTTTGCATTTTTGCGCCGTCACAGAGATACGCGGGAGCGAAAACATGAACGGTAGCGGGACATCTGACGCGTCTGCAGCTGTCACAACCAGTCTGAACCTGAGCGCAACTCCACCAAACTGGCTGCGCAGCTGGCGTGCTTCACATCTGGCAGTAGCTTGCCCAAACACGCACATTATCACGCATGCCCTTCTCGAGACAGCCCACAAAATTTGCTAATGCCATGTGAAATGCAGCTGTCCTATGTACATGAAGACGTCTTTCTGCCCGCGACCAGCTAAGGCTACCCTTACAAGCCGATTGCAGGCATGTCCTCAAACACGATGAGCGCTGCTGGCTTTGCCATGCGCTCACAACTCTGCGTTTAACTGTTTCTGGCCATCATCGATCCCGTCCTTTTCTGGGCCTGACACAGGCAACTCTTGAGCGTGTGCTAGAGCACTTCAATGCTTCAACAAAGCTCACACTGCACGAACTGCATGCGTCCATCAAATTTCCATTGCCCAGCTAGCCATACAGGTGCCAGGGGTTCTGAAACATTGACACTTTTCAGCAGCCACCGTGTCGCAAAAATTCAGTGTGAGGCCACACCAGAAAGCATACCTGTTTCCAGAAAGTCCGGCTAAGTCGAGGTGCGTGGAGATGAAGAGATTTATAAGGTGTGTCTATCCACTGGCACTCGCTGGAGTTGCTTGGCATAGCATCAGTTGTGGTAGTCGCGATGTGACCCCTGCGCTTTAGGAGACAGCATTCGTTAATTTTCAGTTCGACTTGCCTCGTCACACACGAGAAAAAACGCCGGCTACTTTCCTTTGGGCAGCCTTCTCTGCCGTGCACCAGCTTGGTCACCAAGCTTGCCGTACAACTGCTTCATAGCACATCAACAGGCCAAAGCGCTGGCAACTGAACAGGAGCCAAAGATGGCCTGCATATTACCACGTTCTAGATTTAAGTGGTCGGGCTACCATCTGTGAGCTCTACCTGTCTCAGCATCGTTGCCTGCTATCCACAGTGGCCGGGCGCAGGCCGCCGCTCCGCGCGCTGAGGGGTAGTGCCTCCACTCTCCATGTACCCATTGTACCCACCCATACATCCAACAACTCTCACTTCTAATTAGTCCAGCTGATCAGGCGAGTAGCAATTGCAGGAATTGCTCTAGTCCGGCCAGCCGGAGCGGTTCCCAGCCGATCTGGCGCCTGACGAGATAGCAAACCTGCTGCAGCTCAGCGCTCACACGATCTACCAGTCCACCGGCCTCTGCATGCATGCCTGCAGAGGCCTGGAAGAACTCACAAAATCTCTGAAGTCCGCAACAGGTATGGTGCGAGTGTGCACCTCATTGGGCATGTGCTGCAACATCCTGCAAAGTCACACGTAAAGCTTTCGCAGCATCACACACAGCGACGCAGCTCACATTACTCCCAAACTTGTCAGTTCGGCATCTTGGGCAGCTTGGAGGAGACTGTAACCACCGGCGTGACGCCTTGCAAGGCCTCAAGGCTGGCAGGCAACATCTGCGATGCCGGCTCTGAGCAAAAGCTGAAGATGCACCTTGGAGCCGGATTGGTCTTCAAGCCTTGCCTCATCTTGACAGAACTATTCACAGGGAGTCCTGGAAACAGATGACTGCCCATGTCCACAGCCTGGATCTGCCGTAACTCTTTCAGGTACTCACCCCGAATCTGGTCTAGCCGGCTGTCGAAGATCTGCACATCAAGCAGTGCTCATACTTGTTCCCCTGCTAACTCGGAACTTGTCATGCCAAGCAAAACTACAATCATTAACCTTCAGCAGATACGTCTGGATGTGAATAGCTTTGCTGCCACTGGGCAGCGTTGTCTCGCAGAACAGACTACTCCAGAGCTGGTAAGGCAAGCTACATCTGGCCTCTTTGGTTATCCATTTATTGCCAGCCACGAGCTGCCGAGCCGCGGCTGCGA
Source organism: Symbiodinium pilosum (assembly GCA_905231905.1). Lineage (NCBI taxonomy): Eukaryota > Dinophyceae > Suessiales > Symbiodiniaceae > Symbiodinium > Symbiodinium pilosum. The sequence goes on from CAJNIZ010034658.1 coordinate 27,810, forward strand.
TCATCACCTCAAAGCAGTGGGGAAATTATCTTCCATGAGATCCAGAAGTGGGGAGGCCAGCTTCTCATGTGCCAAACCTAAACCCTAAATAGTAGTTTCCATTTTCTTTTCCATTATCTCTATATAACTATATAACCCCAATAATACAACCCATATTCTAGACTGTCTTGTGCAAGTTCCATCATTGCTGCCGCTGTTGCTGCGGCCGTCAGCTTTGCTATGGCTGCCACTACTGCGCGTGGTAGATTATTGACACCCTGATTTTGGTACATACTCGTCTCTTTACAAGATCTTCCGAAGTGCAGGCAGTCACACGGCCTTTTCTGCCTTGAAGGCTACCTGGAACACAGGTTACAGTCTTTGGATGTGCCTGGAGCAACATCGTGTTTACTACAGGGGATACTTGGAGTATCTCCACCGCTGGTCCCGGAAAGATCTCGGCCAGTCCCCGAAGCATCACAGCGAGTGCCTTGACTCACGCGCCAACACCAAGCCTATGCTTGCTTGGTCCATACGACTCCATTGTTCCAGGTTATTTTGTTGCCATCCAGCTTGCCCTTGAAGCCAAAGTAGTCGAGGCCATCTCCTTGGCAAAATTTTCGGACTTCAATTGTTTGTTTTCCCACGGTCGGGTGGTTGATAACAACCGACTGTCCCGTTCCATCGACGTTGATGCTGATCTCCCCACCAGAACTGTGTGTCCACTTGCCTTGGGCCTGATAGGGCGAGATGGTCGACATGTCCGGCTGCCTGGATGGGATGGCCGGCTACAGAGTCTTGAACCGATGTGTCACGAGTTTTCATAAGCCGATCTTCACAGAGCCTGTTCAAGCCGCATGTGCAGATATGTTGCATTCCGTTGGGTATCGTGTTGTGCTTGACAAAACGCAAGATCTAGTTCAGCACAGCTGGATGCCAAGCCCGCCTGCACTCGGTTCAAGGATAAGGCAGTGCCCTGACAGGTCATCAGGCTGACCAACAGCTCGCGTGTTCCCGCTTCAACACTCCTTTGCATCTCTCAACATGGCCTCATCATCCATACCTTCAATGGAGCTGCTTTGCACATAGACGTGCAGCCGGCTGGCCAACTCCAGATTCTGCTGTCCCTGACATTGAAAGATCCCAAGGACGTGAATACGACGTAGAAGGGAGAATAGACTCACAGAAACAGGTCTGTTTTGAAGCAGGACGGTCACCTGTTGCAGAAGCTGCCTCAGGCCTGGCTGGGGGCCCCGGGCAAACCTTCTGAGAGCCTTTGTGCTTTGCAGGGCTGTGTGAAACAGCGGCATACGCCATGCCGACTAAAGAGATGCTAAAGTACAGTCGGCTAAGCCTTTTCTGAGTCACCGCTAAGGGTGTATCATGTCTGCTTCACACAAGGCTGAGCCGAATCTCTATCTCGAGCACTACCATCTCAGAACTGCTGCGACAGCGCACGCTGCTGAAGAGGTGCCTCAGGAACAGAGCAGCGCGAAGCGATCCAGTCCATGCAGTTGGTGTGACTGCTGTCGTTTGCAATCTTGTTGGAAGCTTGCCTACCGATTTCCTGCAAGGGCACAGAGTGGCCTCCTTCAGTGGTAAACGAGGCGTCCCGTCAGCTTCCAGACATTACAATGGTGACCAAACTCACTGAAGAAGACAGAACCTCAGAAGTGACGACGGCCTCCCAAAGCTTGCCTCCAATCGGTACTCCGTCTGGATGCCAATCAAGAAAAAAGGCAGGCAGTGTTGAGAACGAACCCTCTTGGTATATTTGGTCGTGATGCTCTTCTGTCAGATTGTTCATAAATTGACCCAAGCCCCACTACAGCTTCTAGCACGGCAAACTGGGCTGATGAAAGGGCAGGCCACGACTCGAGCTCGGATGCGTTGAATCAGTTCTTCCTGCCACACAGGTCAGCAGATCCAAAGAGCATAGACATGTGTGGGGAACATCCCGCCTGATCCTGAATCAGGATTGCCTTGCAAGTACCGCGAATGATGACGTGCGAGCCGTGCCTTGTCTGCAATCTTGACTCCGGGCCTTGTCCTTCTCCAGGGAGGCAATGGTGGCCTGCAGCTCCTGACAACATCTCTGAGTGCCCTGACCGTCTGCCACCGTCTGCACTGCAAAGCTGGCAGAGCTGGTGCCTTGCTCTCTCGTTCAGCTGCTTGCAACGCCTTCCACGGATCTGCAGCAGACAGAGCATGTTTTGTAGCCTCAGAGCGGTCCTGACTTCCCATGGACGCCGCTGGTCCTTGGAGAAGAGGAGCAGGCTAAAAGCTCTATGTTGAACAGAGTTCATGTGCTATTTATCATTGAGCAGGACGGTGGTTTCACAAAACAGCGCAAACGATTTAAAGCTTGACTCAACAACTTCTGCTAACATGGGCTGCACCTGGCGAGGAAGATTTTCGCCTGTAACAGCTGTCCAAATGCTATTCAGGAAGGTGAGCAGTTGCGAAAACAAGGAAAAACGGCGGAAAGCAGGCACAGGCCTGGTCTGTGCTTGAGTCTCTGATTCACCAGAACCTTTGCACTGATCAGCTGGATGAGGCAAGTCTGTCGTTTGGCTGGGTGCGTCACGGCTGGCTTCAAGCAAATTCAGCAGCTTTGGCCTGGGGGCACAGCACTCCCTGATGCAAGCAGACTAGGATACAATACAAGTTATCATCATTATCCGGTGCCGTAGCCACTGCTCTCAAGGAACAGCACTCATGTGGTCAGGGTCTTGCCTTGTCTGCAACCAGACCGCCTTCTCCTTGACAGGTTGGGGAAATGCGGCGCCAAGGGAATTTAATCAATCTGCGTGGTGTCTTTTCTGCGTGTTTAAGGGTACAAGTGGTTGCCTGCTAAAAACTTGTTCCAGCACCCACCGCTAGACTATCTTAGACTGCTCCCAGGGCCAAAGCGTTGGAAGGCTCAGGCCCAGTTCTGCTGAGAAGCTGACTCCACGCCCAGATCTAAAAGAAGCACTAAGGTCTGATTGGTTTTGCAACATGAACTGCGAGCTGCACAGCACGTTGAACGGTGCAGGCATGTTGGAAGGTCACACATTTCAGCTTGATAAAGTCAGACATCGTGGAGTTCCAAATGTCTTGGTGTTGCGAATTCTAGCGTCTGTGCTGGACCCGCACCTCTGTTAGCAAGGAGTTCGCGGCGTGAGCCACTGCAAACTCTTCCTTGACGAAGCCTTCGTGACACAAGGCGCCAGGAACCATGTAATTTTGAATGGCTACGTGCTAAGGCCCAAGCGCTCTCTGGCTCTCCGATCTGCTTGTAGTCGGAGCAGCTCCTGTCCAGATGTCATACCTCCTGCAACTGCAGCTACACAAGTACTGTACATGTGCAAATGCGTCCTCCTCTGCTCTCGCCAGCCGCTGCGTCTCCAGCTCCAGATCAGCCTGCCGGGCTGACTCGGAGATTGCCAGTGGGCTCAGGAGTTTGTGTAGGACCGCCTTTGTCGTGAAGAGGAGGCTTTGAAGTGTGCCGCGGCGCTCCTGAAGCAGTGTCAGCGTTTACTAAGCTCGCCCTCAGCCGTGAAAAGCCCAGCTGGAGAATGTTCCAACGAATCCTACCGGTACAAACAAAAAAAGCTTCGCCTGTCAAAACATGTGGCTTTTCCACTTTTTCGGACGTTTTTGGAAGAAATGAATCACCTCTCAGATTCGTAATTCGTGCACCTTCTGGAAAACCCTTCAGTTTATTCAACCTTTCTGATCCTTTCTGCTTTTCGCACCTTGCTCCTAAAGAAAACTGGTCTGGGCAGTTCTTTGCCTTCGTAACTCGTCTGCGTTCGTGCACGCAACCCCATCTTTCAAGGCACCTCTGGCCTGAATCCCTTGAAGCCGCAACATGAGTTTGATCGGTACTGGCATCTGTAAGCTTCTTCAGTTCACGGCACAGCTGGCAGGGAAATGCGGAAATGCACAGCTTGCGCGGACATGGCTACCTTCAACTTCTCCAGTTCCGCGCGCCGAGCTGCCCCTGACCGTGGGGTCCAATATAGCAATGCAGCGCACTGTCTGCGGGCGTGCGCTGTATGCTGAACAAACAGCTCAGCTCAGAAGGTCTTCCTACAGACTTCAGACTGCTTTGCAAAGGCTTGAGAGTTTGAGGGCCTGCCCTTCTCGCCTCTGCCCAGCAGTGGCCTTGGCTGAAAACAGGAGGGGGCTTCACAAGGTGCATCAAAGCCACAGGGGCCGCGCCCACATGCTCGGCAAGCCCTAGGGCGGTACTTGCGTCCTTTGAAACAACGGCTCAAGAACCGGCATGTTCTCAGGGTAGCTGCGGGGCTTGAGTCCTTGCCAGCAGGCACGGGCTGGACTGCCAGAGCATTGAGTCGAACTCGCATCTCGCTGTCTGCCTGCTTACCGCTGGATAGCTGCCCCCCTCATGAAGAGATTGCAATCTATGCACGCTGAGCAGTCCTACTGCATGCAGGGCTTTTATGGAGAGCGATCCCGCCTGCTGCCTCTCTCGTATGTGTTCGCGGTGTCTTTGGAGAGTTGCGCGCCAGCGCGCAGCCTCGCGCATGCAGTCACATGTGAATGTGCTAATCATTGTGGACCCCTCACACCAGACCTAAACGAAGCTGCGGAAAACAACACGCGCCTCTGCCTGGAAATGCTGTAAGGCATTGCGGTTTCCCGACACCTGGCGATGCTTCCAGCCCAGCACCAAACCCTGATTTGCCTGGGTCATCCTGGGCCACCTTAGGCCTGGAGGCTTGCTTGCCAAGAGGGCAATGGAATCGGTTGGTGTTCGTACAATACAAAAGAGGCTCGCATTCCGCACTCATGCTTCACCCTTCCAGCCCTGAAGCCGGCATGTCAAAATTCTACTGCAAACATGTCTCAATGAAAGCCCTGGCCTCAGAGACATAGTTCTGGTACTCCTTGCTGTTGCAACTTGCTACTTGTCTATCTGCCGGCATGATGCTGTTATAAGACTGTATTGGGAATTTATACCGTCCTGCTGCAGTCGTGCAATTCGAGCTCGTGCCCTGCACTGGGATGACAAGATTGCATTGGCAATTTCGGTCGACACTTGCACCGATTACGGTGATGGTTCTCACAACAAGACCCAGCGACCATTCCAGCCTAGTGATCTTTTTCCTCTCGTCAGAAGCCTGCATGAGTGGGGCTATGACGGAAGGCTCTTTTCGAAAGCAAAGAATAGCTCTAGAAGAGTAACCTTTTCTTCGTCTTCCCGAAGGCCATGCTCAAGCCGAGCCTTGAACATCTTCCCCTGTTTGAAACACATTGCGGGCTTCCCTTTCTGAGGTGCCAACAATTTTGTCCAACAGCGCACGCTCTTCCTGGAGCCAGCTCCAGTCATTTGTCGTCTCAAGCTGCGCCTCTTGAGTGAGTCAGCTGTAGACTCCCGTCGCCTGGTCATCCGGGCAGTCCAGCCTGTGTTGGGAGGTAAAGGTCGACCTTTCCAAAAAGCGTATGCCAGACAGGTTTCAACCAAACCCAGCGTTGCAACTCAAAGTAGGAGATCTGCATTTCTGCAGGGGGACCCGAGCTGGAAGCTGACCTCGGATGCAAACGCATGGCAGCTCAGAGGAGTGATGACGTGGCTGAGAATCCATATCCCTTCTCTTTGGGCCTCCTGCTTTTCCAGCTGAGCCTGTGCTAGTGTGCTTCATTTTCAGGACACAAACACACACATTCATCCCAAAAGCAGCTGCCAGCAGCAGCCGAGGCCTCGAGGTTCCGCACCGCAGCCTCGGAGGATTCCACAGCCTTCCACAAGCGACGAGCTCGACCTCACAGCTTTGACGTAAAGAGCCGATGTCTTTCCAGGCTTTTCCCATCTTGGCTGGAGGCCCGTGACTTGAACGAGATCGATCTCAAGCTCTTCAACTGAGGCCTCCGGGGTCAAGGAGCAGAAAGATGTTTTGCCCACTTCATGCTCCGAAGGAAGCTGTCCTGAGGAAGCTGTGCGCTAGCAAGCGATCTGCTGGCAAGTTCTGAAAGAACCTGACATGCGCTTCTGTTGCAGACTGGCTGGAGGAATCCAGCTGAGGGCGCCACATGCAAGCGCTCCTGCAGTCCGAACAGCGTCTCGCCGGCTCCCGAGCGCTGCTCGTGTGCTCCTGCCACGAGCAAAAACAAGTCGAGCTGAACGGAGCTCAACATTGTGAGGCATTTCGCATTGAATGCAGCAGACGCATGCAGGGTCCAAGCGCGACTCTCGCAGAGCTTGAAACTGGATCATTCTTTCGGAAAACCTTTGTTTATGGCTGGAGTGCTCCATGAGTTCCTCTGTCGATGAGAAAGGCAAACTTGGCACCGCGCCGCCGAGCAGCTTTCACCTACAAGACTGCTCTCCTACCCTTACTACCCTGCTGTGAGGCGGTAATCAGTAATTAATGAGTACCATCTGCCCGTATTCACGGCCTGCGCTGTCCATGTCATACTCTGCTGAAGCCAGAGCAGCGCTGCCTGTCACGATTAGCAAAGTGGGCATAGACAGGCGATGGCCAGGAAACCTCTTCCACCCGTGGCCTACAGGGGAACTGATGTGGCGCGCTGCTATGGCTCCTGCAAAGTCCAGACTCTGCGGATAAGAGCAGTCAGGATCTAAGGCACCAAACCTTGATGCAGTCCTGGGTCATGGCCGTCATGCGGCACTGCATCCTTTAAGAATGTTTGCGGGCTCTTAAACAATGTCTCTCCGTTGGACTGCTCTCAGAAGCCTCATGAGCTGTAGGCGCCGTTGAAAGCTCGCTCGGTGACCCTTGCACCTCCGAAGCGGCTGCACTGCACGATGCTTCGTCTTGATGACAGTTTTGCAATCTTGCCTTGTGGCCCATGCGAATGGGAGCCTCCGAAATGTCCTAAGGCCACAAGTAGTCTCACCAGTGCCAGGATGTGAATGTAAAACATAATTTAGGTGCACCCTCGAGACTGGGCTTGCGGCCAGAGGCTGAGGACGGCGAGAAGCCGGCAGGATAGGCTCTTGGTCTAGCAGTTGCAAGGTCTTGGCATGTTCACCAATCGTTCCAAACACTGCCCCCTGAGCCTCCAAAGGCTCCGGATGGTCCTTGCCGCTGCTGCCTTGGGTTGTATTAGTTAGCTTGGCTCACTGGCAATCCTCAAGATGTCCAACGCGAGAAAATCTAACTGGAAGGGGCGCAAGAGCGCACGCTTCTGCCTTGAATGCTCGGGAACGAAATGTCAGTATGAAACGAGAAGCGCCGTGCGCTTCTTTGACTAGCGGATTTTAAAACAAATTTCCGATGCAATTGCAAAACCATCTACTGCATGAGCCTGGTAGCGTCAAAACCTTTGGTTAGCTATCTACCTTCAGAAACCGTGTCTCTGGAGGCTGTAATGCTTGGAGATGATTCTGCAACGGCCGTGAGACAAGTTGATGGTCTTCAGCTGCATGCGGCTGCCGCTGAAGCGGCGCCAGAAGCGGCGATGTGCGCGCGCACGGTTTGGAATCCTTGCAAAAACCAACTTGTTGCGGGTCACCTTCACCAGCTCATTGTGCTTTGCAATGAGTTCCACTTTTGGAAAGTGAGGTCCCTCAGGCGGAGGAAAAGTAGTATTTCCGCGACAAACGCTGGTTCTGAGGCAGCTCCGGATTCAGCACCATCAGATCGAGCAGGTAGCTCTTCTTGAGTTCGATGTGCTTGAATTCCGCAACATCGTTCGAGTCGTTTGTGGGCTTCTCAGGCTCCAACTCGTAGAACACAAAGTGTGGCGGCCAGTGGTCCAGAACGCTGCTGAAGGGCAAGGACGCTGGGATCAGCGGAATGAGGTCTGTCAATGCGCCCTGGATGCTAGAAGTGCAAGAGCGCAGCAGATGTTCAAGCCTCCTGACAGACTTCTTGTATGCATCCCAGCTGCCCCAATTAAATCGATGAACCTCGCCGCGCTCCAGAAGCAAAAGGTGTAGACTCGGTCCGGGGACAAATCTGCCTCAATGTCCTGAGCAAAACATGGATGAAACGGCAGCTGCTGGCAGTTTTACTACAGCGGTTCCCTCTCAACAATCCCATGCAGAATCGCTCCTGTACAGCTGCAGACCAAGCAGATGAACTGCTGGCACCACGCCTGGCAGAAAGCACAGCTGGCTGCTGATAATTCACAAGACGGGGCCTTAGATGGCGAAGGCTGCCAGTACATGTTGCCCGCGCCTTCGGATACCAAAGCCATCAAGATTGCCATCGATGGGCGGCAGCGCATCGGCTGCATCTGTCACTATGATCTGATCGAAGGCCTGCTTGACTTTACCCGTTGGAACTGTGCAGGAACTGCTTGCCAAGGCTGGCTGCCAGAACAACACTGCCCTGTGCCTGCAGCCCTGCCACTACGTGGCTGAGCATAGCATCCTCCTTCTGAGATTCCTGCTATCAAGCACTGGCCATGTGCCTCATTTATCTGCACAGCACTCCTGCCTGCCCCCTGTCCCCGAAGGTGAGCACAACTTTGGTCCCTATGGCATACTCCTGTCCACGGTTCCACGTGTGGGTGTTTCAGTATTGCAGCTGATACAAAAACTTTGACAGCAGTCCAGAGGAGCAATGGACAAGGTGCTCAGCCAGGCCGTGAAACCTCCAAGTGCGGGACAAGTCTTCGAGTCGAAAGCCCCAGCAGGGATTCCACAACCAAATTCAACCAAGAGGCGACTCAAAGGTATGTTGTAATCAAAATCTCTCAAGACAACCTTGGACGGCAGGTTCAGCAGTCCGTGTCAGGCACCTTGTTTTCTTGGCGGAGACGGTCTGAACTAAGGTCTACACACCTGCAAAGAGCTTTCCAGTTGGCTTTCGTCGGAACCGGCCCTGTAACCGCAGCTCCCAACGACGTGTCTTGCCAGCGAAGTAGTCGTCATAGGGGGTCGGTGCAGCATCCTTTGTCTGTCGATGCATCATGACCAGTCTGCCGACGAAATGGTCGTTGACCTTCAAAGCGCAAAAGGCACGAAGCATCAAGCTTCGAATTAGGAGCCCGAACAACCATGCACGCCTTGGATGCCACCGGGCAGCTATGTCTGTACCATGGCAGTTCAAAGGAATTGGCTTAGCAGGCTGCAAGGCAGCGAAGCTGCAGGTCTTCAGCATGTTCTGATCCAGCAGGCTCGTTGCCTCGTACAGCCTGACAGGATTCAGCTTGACTTCGGAAGACAGCGGAACCAAGCAGCTTAAGAATTGCCGTGGCAAGATAAGATGATGCACTACAATAGTGGCCCCGCACCTCAAATTCAGTTCACCGGGCTCACCAGCAATGTGCTGCCTCAACTGGCGGTCTCCCCAATGCAAGAAGAAGCTGGTGGATCCAGGATTGCTCCGCCAGTTCTGTCAAGCTGCCGTAGATTTCGGCGACTCTTCAAGATGAGGCGCCGTTTCTGTGCGTCTAGACTTTGAAGCGGCTGATCACCGTCAAGGCCGTCGGCACGATTGTCCGATATCCCTTGGGCTCTGACAAAAGTATGACACAACGGCTGTCGATGACAAGCAAGCTGCGTTGCCTGTGCAGGACAAGCATGCCAACAGCGCAGAAAAGCACGACGATTGCTGGCTCTTGCGCTTCTTCTCCTGACAAACGTCAGACATCAGCTGTGTCCTGACATGGCTCGGAAGGAAGTCGAGCATGTCGAGCCTCTGCCTCGGCCTCTTCCGCCTCAGCAGCTGCGAGCTCCTGCTCTTCGAGGAGTATCTGCTTGGAGTCCTCGACCTCCTCGCCTTTCAGGACACGTGCTACGTGCAAACCACGTGCACGGCTGTCACGGCCTTCTGTAGCAGCAGCTGCCTGCAAACAGTCAAGAGCGGCCTAGTACTCTTTGATCAGAGACCCCGGCAAAAGGCCTGTGTGGTGAGTGCACTTTGCACAAGGGTCAGACCAACTCCGGTAATCCCCGCGGCTGCCAGGAGCATATGGCCGCCAGCCGCACAGATGGCCACGCCTGTGGCCTGCACAGCATTGATAGAAAATGCTGAAACACGCTGTCAGCTCATCTCAGGCTTGACGCGGGGGGTTGCACCCATCTAAGGCTGCCAGCAAGCCACGGCCACGAGGCTGCTGGCGCTTGCATCAGACGAAGACAAGATCCAGGACGAGATTCCGAAAGCGCCTCTTGCGAGCAAAGCATCATGACCCATTAACACCTGCCTTGTTGACTCCCATGCTGCAGCTTGCTTGCGAGATCTTGTGAGAAGGTTGCATCAAAGGCTCTTCCAACTGGACCAGCAAGCGCCAGACCAGCCAGGCCAGCCGAAAGCGAGCTGAAGGAGGCCCAACTCACGCGAGCCGTATCCTCGTCGAGACGAAGGGCATAGGTGGAAGATGACGGTACTGGAGCTGCATCGACCATGGCAGGAATGCCTAGAATCCACACTAAGATTCAAGAAGTTGCTTCTGATTCGCATTTCTCATGCTATGTGATTCTTGGCTCTCAGAACCACGAGAGCAAGCGTTCAAGAGAAGTCGCTTCTGTTCTGGCTCAGCAGTGCAGCTCGCAATCCAGGCTTAGGCTCTTGCCGTGACTCAGCAGGCGTGGCAAGCGGAGGTCCACTCGGGCCAGCGGAAAACCTGGACTGCAATCACTTGGATACCGGACACCAACAGATCTGACTCGAGCCTGGACATGTGCTGCGTCGTGTCGCCTGCACAAGGATGTTTAATGCAGGAGAGACGGTCAAGTCGCACCTGATTCTTAACATTTCTCTATTTCCTTCAGCGACCTTCTGAAGCTTCCCTCGCATCACTGTCACTGTCAACCTCAGCAGAATGCGCCACATGCTAACTGGGGGAACTATCTGAGCGTTGAGGGCTTTAAGGGCAAGACGTCTTGCAAGGAGCTCTGGTTCCCCCATAGGTCATAGTTCGGCCTCCAGCAGCTGAAGCTGATACCAGAACGTCAGACTAAGTATACTGAGAACTTTGCGGTGAAAGAGACATTGCCTGTGGAGGCTACGAGCAGAAGATGCTTCTCTGGCTGATGCGCTTCAGAATGCTTGAGAAAAGGCCTCCAGTCTCTGCAAGAAGGAGCTCCGAACATGCCGTGCTTCAGACAAGTTCTCTCCAGACCTGCGCCACTGCATGGACCAGCCAGACATCACTCAGACAAAAACATGGTTGGTAGCATTCTTGTAACGATTACAGTCACGGTCCAAGTCACACTTGTTCGTAAAATGGGCTACAAGACCCTTATGGGCATTACATAGGGATTATTAGGGGTCATATGGGGATCATATGGGGTTACATTAGAGTTAAAAATATGTGTGTGATATGTGGGTTATGTAGGGGTCATATAGGGATAACGTAGGGGGTCATACAAGGGTTATATAGCGGTAATGTAGGGGTGATATAGGGATCATATCAGGAAATCGGCCTCCGCCCTATTGCAGACACGCTTGGCGTGATCATCACCGCCAACTCAGTCCATTTTGGCCGGCCGGGGCTCAAAAGTTGGATGCAAAGCACTTGCAAGAGTGGTAATAGTAAGAACACGAGAAGGAGTAACAGGAAGTGTAGTAGGAATAGAATAATCGAAACCTTGTTGCAAAAAAAATACCACAAGATCCTGAACAGGTGTTCCAGTATGCATGCGCGAAGCCTCGCGGGCTGAATACCATAACAAAACCCTAAACAACGCTTTGCCCACATTACTGTCTCAAACGCGCCATGTAAGCTCATCACAAAAAGCCTGATGTTATCTGTCCAAAACATAACCTTCACTACTTGAGTAGGATGGACTGCACTGGCCAGTCTGATCCAGAATGCTGCGCGAAGCTGGTAAGGATCAGCAAGAACAAGCAGTCGTTCTCACTGGACAGGGACACATCTTCAGCCTGCTCGGCCATTTCATCGATGTGAACCTGCATGAAATTCTGCTTGCCCTACGTTGGACTCAAGGCAAGGATTCACAGCCTGGCACTACGACTTAAGCGAATTTCGAGATCTTTCGGAGCGGTGTGATTTGTTTCCTTCTCGTAGTTTGGTTGCCAGCGCCAACAAAGACGCAATACCAAGCACGCCAGCGCGCATCCTATTCATTCACGGAGTTGCTGTTGCACTATCTGACCGCTGCTCCTAACACATACCTTCATGTGGGTAGAGAGCCAAGAATACACCTCTCATTTATCCACCAAGTTCTTGACCTGCATCCATTGCCTGCCATGTCTTCCTTGATACCAATAACAATAATGATTCATAATGATAATGAAATACTCGCAATAGTAGTACTAATGACAAGCTGCTGCTTGTTGGACCCCGACGAAGTCCACTGTGATAATAACAATAATCATAATAGTAATAGTAATAGAATAGTAATAGTACTAGCAGCTTTAATAACATAATCACTTCGTCTGAACCTGCAAATTCTTTCTTGCTGGCTCCAAATCTTCTGGACGCTGATCTGCTTCTGCATGTGCCCTAGTGAGCGCGCCTTCTTTGACCATCGGCCGGAAAGGTGTGGTTAATCTGAATTGGGAGGGGGCGAGGCCTGAAGCGTTTTGCATCAAGTAAGACATGAAAGATGGCTTTCGGGTTGGTATTCATGTTCAGACTCAGCTGGACCAGGACCGTTTTTGAATGCAGTGGCTTTGCAGTTGGGCTGTTCAGAACCGCATGCTCCCCTTCAAGCTGCAGATGTTTGCTGAGATTGGGGTCTGTGTTGAGGTTTGAGTAGAAGCTTCATTGTCTTCTAGTCACTAGTCAAGTCAGCGCTTTAGAGTCGGGGATTACGCAACTAGTATGACTTGAGCTGTAGCAAGAGATAACATCGAACGCTGTATGCAAAACGCACAGGGCTGCCTTGCCTTGCTCACGGAGATGTCCTGCTTCAGTCGCGCTACCGCCTGCAAAGCAGCTGAACAATCCCTCCATGTGGTTTGTGGGTAAAGCGCCGGCTGCAATCCAGTTGCATCTGTCATGGCCGTCAACTCCTCGCTCATAGATTGCATAGCAGCCTGGCCAAATGATGAAATCAGGGAAGTGCTGGACCGGTCTCATCCTGAGCCCTGAGGCCTCCTGCATCTCCGAGGACTGGAAACTGGCGCCGTGCTGGTGCTTGCAGGCCGGCGACTCATTTCGTGCAATGTCCTCGCCAAACACTTCGCAACACCTGGAACTTGCAAACGCATGAACATTTGGAACCTTGTGAGAGCGCCCGTCTGCCAAAGCATCAATCTTCTTCTCAAGCACCATGATTTTGTCCTCGGGCACAGATTTGCATACCTGTTGGCAATGGAAAAGCTGGCCAGGGTCGGGCCTCGAGATTCAAAATGATGCGTCTCACGACAGCATTGAGCTCCTGAAAATTGAGGCAGACCACCCAAAGCGCAAGGCGCTGCTGTATGTGATGGCTTCTCGGTCCTGCCCTCCACCATCTCCAAGAATTCGTCGGTTATCCTTTATCGACTGCTCCAGCTTGAGGACCTCTCACTTGGTCTGCAACATGTGTAGACCTTTCAGCTACTGAGCTACCTGACTTACTGGCCCAAAATATTTTCGTATGCCTTGTCTGTGATGGCGGCCAGATCTGGGACCTCCACCTGCTTCAGACGCTTCTGACCGGCTTTCTCAAGCTCAACATCCCTGCCTTTTGCTTATGTAGGACAGCGATCGAGTTCTGCGTCCAAGCTTTCACCTGAAATCAAAGGACGAGATGACCAATGACCACAACATGTTTGCTTCATGTGCGTCACACACTCAAAAGCTCCGCCGGAGGGCCTATCATGCGCACTTGCTTGCTGGCAGCAGAATCTCTGGCAATATCAAGAAAATTGGCGAGTTTGAGGAACCAAGCGGGTCCGTGCACAAGCATGTTACGCATAGACGTCTGTCTCTCACGGCATGCATACGTCGATGGCACGCCCTGCAAAAACAGCATCTGCATGCAACGACGAGCATCATGTGAGGGGGCATTTTACCCCACAAATCAATTCAGGAGGCTGTCACCACGCAGTTGCCGCTACCGAGAACCTTTCACTTCTGCGCCGGCACTGCTTACAAATGATGTCGCTGGAGTATGCAGCTCAAATCAGTTTTTTGCATATTCCCTGATGTTTCATTTGAAGCGTGGGATGTGCAACGTGGAAGCCTCGGATCAACACCAAAAGGGCAAATGCGCACGACATGGTTTCCGGGGGCGGGCTTCGGTGGGGTGAGGGTGTAGCTAATGCGCTTCTCATCCCTGCCAGCCAAAGGGAAGAGAGTATCAGGGACGATTGTTCGCGAAGAGGGTTATGAAGGATCAGATTAGCCGTACTGGACTAGACTGTTCATCTTGCTTGAGCACGCACGTATCTTCCAGAGTATCAGCCGGCAGGCAGGTTTCTCAGAGCTCTGCTGTTCTGGACTCCAAGCGCAGTGCATTCAGCACAGCATCCCAAATCTACAGCCTCTTGAAGCTCGTGGATGAACTTGCGATTGGAGTTGTACATGGAGGCCTCTGAGCTGCGTAAACGCCCAGGAGATGCTAAGTTTCTGTCATGAGGTCATCCGATGTAAGCTGCAAGCTGACGCTTCCTTCAGCTCGACCTGGCAGGATCTTGATACTTCAACTTCAACGCTCAAACACATGAAACATCATGTGCAACATCATGAACTGAGGCCTTCATAGCTTGATGATCAGACCTCATCTCCTCGAATCCGGTCTGCACCTGTTGTCGTGCATTGGACAGGTGAAAAGCGAAATGATGGGAAACCGCCTTGAAAAGAATCTCACCCGATTGGCTTCATTTCGAAAACCCACAGGATGAGCCCTCGGCCTTCGTGAGCTCAGAACGCGGCGCTGCTACTGACTCAACCTCAAAGTTGGAAAGCGCCAAGTCTACTCTTTCCAAGAGTCGTTAGCCCTGGCACTAGGCCCCACGACCTTGAAGAGCTTCTCTCTGACTTCCACCAGATTCTGCGCATTGAATTTTGTGTCCCCCTGCGCATTCACAACTTATACTGTGCTGCATGTTGGCACCTGCCTGTTGGCTTGGCCAAATTTGCTGGTGCCCTAGATAAGATAAGGCTGGCACCTCGAGTGCCTCTATCCGGATCTTCAGATCTGCAGCCAGCAGCACTCTTTGCGGATTTTGTTGGCCATCTTGCAACCCCCCCTTCCTGGGACGTTCAGCTTCTCGATTGCCCCCAGGCGCCTGGCCGAGCACGGCTTGAAAAAGCAGCCTCCAACTCTAAGGACGAGCTCATCTTAGGCTCTAACGCAACCACCTGTTGGAGATCTTCTTTATCAACTTTGCGAACGTGATCCACATCCTCTCCAAGCTCAGCTCAGAACAACCCCGTGCAGAAAGCAATCTCATTTTGCAGCCGCCTGGGCCCTCTTCATGTTGAAGAGCTCCGTGCCAAGCCTGTTACAAAGCTCTCAAGAAGATCCGGCGCAGCCAGCGAAGCACTCCAGCCTTTCCAGGCGTTCCTCAAAATGAAGCAGCTGCGGCCCTGCAACCTTATTCATGTCTGCGCAGCTACGTTTTTGCTTGGAATCTCAAAGGTTCCATATCAGACTCCGGCTCCCACGTCGTCAAAGCCACCCATGCCCATGCTCATACTCATGAGGCCGTCAAGTGAAAGGTTGTCCCGGAAGCTTCCAACAGCCTGGGACAACACTTGTTGCCTCACTTTTCTCACTGTCTTCCAAAAAGGCACATGCCAAGCAACCATCGAACTGCGCAGCGGCAGGCTGCCAACTCCAGCCATTCCGCCTCCAATCCACCTGTGCTATAAACTCTCCACCGCGGTCACCACATTGAGCGGTTGAGCGGAAGGTTCTCCTGGGGCGCTGGCTGCACAACCTTGGCCTCGAACTCTTCTCGATCGTTGTCGAACCTGCCGGATAAGTTGACAACTTAACCTTCCATCTGGGGCAGAAGACCGTTGGTTTGAATCAGCTTGCCACATTCCAGTCGTATGCAGCCGAACGGCTGCTGGAGACACATGGCGAGATCCCTGCCCATCTCGTCTCTTGGCTTGAAGCACCAGCTCCACCTGAGTCCGTGAGTCTCATGGGAGCCACAGCTCCCGCCATTGATAGCTGAGCTAGGCAGAAAAAATCGTGAGAAGGACTGCCAAGGCAACTCGCAGCAGGAGGCGCTCACTCTATTTCATTTAAAGGTTTTGGTTTGCCCGCACCTCATTGGCACAGACTACTGAATGTCATGAAGCTCAAATCCCTGCGCCCTGCCAGTGTTTTCTACATCGACATAGCTGACTATCCCGACAACATCCGCGGAACCACTTCACCAAATCAACTCGCAATCGTCAACGCTATCGCACTTTGTGGGGGGGCTGGAATTCCAGGCTTTACAACTGAACGACGAAAGCTAGCAAACCCTCAAAAAACCTTAAGCCCTATCCTAAACCTTAAACCCGGCTCAACCCGACATCCTAAAAACCCACCTCAACCCTAAAAACCCCTAGACCTTAACAAGCCCTAAACCATATCAAGCTCTAAACCGAAAACCGCAAACCAAAAAAACAAAAAAAAAAAAACTAAACCCTAACACCCTTTTGCCCTAGAAGGCGGTAAACCTTAAAAAACCTCAAACTGGAAAAAGCCCTAAACCCTTAAAAAGCCTAAGCCCTACAAACCCCCAAACCCCTATTCTGTAAACATCCCTCTAAACCTTGAACATCCCAAGGACAACTCCGAACCCTAATACACCCTAAACCCTCAGAACCCTTAAGCCCTAAAAAACCGTAAGCCCTGAAAGGCCCCAAATCCTTAACATTCTTTATAAGTTATAAAACCCTCAAAACCCGGAAAACCCTAACATGAACCCTAAACTCGAATAAGCCCTAGACCTGAACAAACCCTCTCTCTCTCTCTCTCTCGAAGGCGAAAAGCGCGTCCAGATCCGGACCACTTGTCAGCAGCCCGTTAGAAAAAGAATGATCCATTAATAGATGGAAATGCGATATCCACATGCCTTTAGGCCTGTTGGAGTCGGTGTCTAAAGTAAAAAGGAGAACAGTGAGAAAGTT
>CAJNIZ010034658.1:44844-63492 GCA_905231905.1 Symbiodinium pilosum
CACGTTGCCCTGTGCCAAAAAGCCTCTGAACAAACCCTAAACCCTGAAAAGTCCTAAACCCTCAAAACCTCGAATAAACTCTAAACAACCTGCACCCTGAAACACACCTAAACCCTCAAAACATCCTGACAAATTCTAGACCCTAGTACACCCTAAAAACCCCTACGCCCTAAACCCTAAAGACCATCTAAATCTCAGACCCCCCTAAAACCCTAAAAACCCGAACTAAAATAAATTGTAAACCCCAAAACCCCTAAACCCCGACATAAACCCTATACCAGAAGAAGCCCTAAACTCTAGAAAATCATAGACCCTAAAAACCCCTAAACCCTAAAAAACCCTAAACCCTAAAAACCCTAAACCCTAAAGAAACTAGACCCTACAAAGCCCTAAACTCTACAAACTCTAAACCCTACCAAACCCTAGACCCGAAACCCTAGAAACCCCTAAACCCTAAAAAGCCCTGAACCCTAGAAACCCTTAAACCCTAAAAAGCCCTAAACCCTACAAACCCTAAACCATAAAAACCCTAAGACCTAAATCCTGAAGAACCTTAAAAAAACTAAGCCCTAAAACCACATGATGTGTGGGCGAACCAAGCCATTTGAGGGCATTTCTTCTCCAGAGCTTTGCACTGGTTGACCTTGCCGTATGGAGCCAGTAAGCCTCCGACTTGATATCTGCCTCACCAACCAATTGCCACGGAAGCCGACTGTCGTCCTCAACGAGGAAGGTGCGCGTCCTTGGGAGCTGCTCAGCAACTGCACCGCTTTAGTGCTCGCTGTGACAACTGAGGGCAGGTCTCTACATGATCTGAGAAGTTCACTTTCTTGTTGTCATTATGCTTGGTCTCCTTAGAAGGGGGCATGAGACTGCTGTATCATCTCTGCTTTGCAATCTCTCCGAGGAAGATACTGTCTTGACAGCTTCCACTTCCTCCTAGATGATATGTTCTGAGAACCCGCGTGCTGACAAGAACGACAAGTTCAGGTCCTCTGGGTCTGGAAACAGCTGCTTTTGAAGCATCCTGGAATCCCAACAACTTGAGAACTCCGGCTGCGACAAAGAGGCCCCGCCTTCGCAGTCGACGGGGCAGGAACTCCAGGAACGACAGCAGCGTCTGGTTGACGGACTGCAGCGCATGACGAGCGACAGCTAAGCGAGCAACAGCTACAGGAACGCCAAAGATCAAGAAGGTATCTTCTTCACGTGCCAGTCATATGCCTCGATATCTGCTTTCACTTCTGTGATGCTTCGGTGGACCTGGACAACAAACTTTGAGACACTCCTACATAACCATCGGATTCCAGCTGGCTGGCCTGGCCGTCAAGATCCACCAGCTTCTTTCCCAATCTGGCGATACGCGATGTGTTCACTTCGTCCTCAGGCTGCAAGTCAGATCTCTTGCAAGGATGACAACCTTTCGGAGTCTTGGAAGGCCGCGGATGAGTCTGGCGCATGAGATGCTTCAGCACCTTGTCCGCGCTGGTTTGAAAATCTTTGTTGGACACTGCAGACATGTTCGGCATAAAGTCAATGAAGGTGAAGCAATTCAAAAGGGTGGGGGTTGATCACAGGTACTTTGAAGGAACCATTCAGTACTTCTATAGGTTTCCAATTTGTCAGGACAGATACCCGGGAATTTATCTTCCATGATGGCCATTTTGGGAACAGGAGTTCTGATCTAGCAAACAAATTGCTTTCAGTCCTTCTGCGTGAAAGCAGCAGACAACGTACCAAAACTGGATCCCAAGAATCCCAGCGCAAATCCTGGCATTCTGTGGGTTCTTTGAGCTGTTCGCGCCTCTTGAGGCATTGATTTGGTTGGCTTGACTCTAGCTTGGCGTACCTCTGCGCGGACCCAGATTGGAACAGAGGATGGCTCAAAGAAAACTCGAAGCAGAATAAGATCCTACCTAAAGCAGGCCGGGATATGAGGGTGTGGGCATGGTCTAAGCCATGGCCGACGTGGTGGTCAATGAATTGCCTTTCGATGGCTTTGGATCTGAATCTGGAGCGGTCCTCCTTGAATTACGTATTCTGAAAAAATGCACATGCAAGTTGCCTCTGTCAATGGGACACGAACCTGACCCGAGCCCAAGAACTGCGCTTGATCCGGTTCTGCATGCATGTAGGCATGGCTTCTCTTTTCTGATGCACTTGAGCTCAAGACAGGGCCCACGCACGGCTCAACGAATGGGCACGGCTTGCCTACAAGTGCATTCACCAGGTTTTGAGGCGAGAGCCGGAATCCGGCCCTGGCGTGCGCTCCGTCATCTGCCTGCACAGGCCGAGTCTGAGCAGCATGTGACATACGCAGGACAAAGAACTTTGGAAAAACCTTCACTGCACGGTCAACCAATCCTATGCCTGCTTATTCCAGTAAGGCATGGACCTACGAGCGCGGATGACCACGCCGGTTGCAAGCACAGGTTGACTTGCTGCGTGCGCAGCAGAGCCAGGCTACGTCCGTTGTAAACGTCTGCGCATATTTTAAAAACCCTTTTCAAGCCCATGGGCAAGTTCATGTTCCTGGGGCGGCCGGCATGCAGAATTCTGGATCGTCCCGACCCTCTCCGGGGAGCGGCCACGGGAACTCGTGGTCTACAAATTACCCGGGACGGTGCCACCTACATCGTAAGTACCGGTGTTGACGCCAGGGAGACTCGTCGAGGTGAAGCCCACACCTATGGCTCAGTGAGTGTGGGTGGACACGGGAAGCACAACGTTTGAGGCAGTGCAGTGTGCTGCTAGCCGTGCAATCGGCATTGCGGGGCGACCCCTACCGTACCATGCCATGGCTGTGATGAGGTTGCATTTTACAGGGAAAGATGAGCCTTGCCCATCGCTTAGGATGGTGTGTCTCTGGCCTGCTGCCGCTCGAGACGGGGAGATGCTGTTCTCTCGTTTGGCGATCTGGCTTATGCGCCCTGCCAGAGGTTTTGATGGCGGCCTCTTGCAGAGGCAGGTGTGCCTATGAGCCGATATGGATTGTCTCCCTTTTTGACTTGGCAACGGCTTGTTTTGAGGATTGAGAGAATTGGTCAGTGTACGGTTGTGAGGTACCTATGGCTTTGCGGTGTACTCCGTGCAGATGCTTTACTGAGGTGCAAATGACGGCGTCACCCCTTCTGCACTTTTTGGAGGAGATCCAGTGGCCTGGGTCGCATTTGGCGCGTGCAGTTGTGGTGGTGAGTGCAGTCACGTGGTGCTCTGCACCTGGACCTCCTTTGGTTTCGTGCTGATGCCGCTATGTCTTGGTGATTTGTGGTGATGATCCGACTGGCATGGTTGACCATGGTGGGCTTGCTCCACTGTGTCTTGTATAGTACCGGTGATGAAACTGTGTGTGGAAATGACTTGGTTGATGTGCAGTTGTGAAGTGCCTGTATGGCTTTGTGGTGCGCAGACTCCGTGCAAGAGCTCTTCGTTGAAGTGCAGGACCGCTATGCCTTCTTGATTTTGATGATCCGAATGGCGTGGCTCCGAGTGAAGTGGTTCGCTGGAAAGATGTTTCCATTGCGCCGTAGCGCTGCTGCCAGTCTGGAATCCCTCATGCAGTGGCGATGGCATGGGGAGTGGCTCCCTTCGGGAGCGGTGGTTTGCTCAGCAGATTGCTGTTAGGGCTATCGTCATGAAAGATTGACTTTCTGGATGCTCCCTTTCAGAAACTTCTGAAACTAAATGACTGCCAATGGTTACAGTCGCGGCTCCCCCTTTCTCAATCCAGCTTCCAAAGAAGGATCTGTTTAGCATAAGAGAACATCTGTACACAGCACTTCAGGATTCTTATTGTACTCTCCTTTTGGTGCTTCCAACATGCAAGACCAATGACTTGTCCATCCAAGTATTGACCGGGATTCAGTGTATGCTTGAGGCCTGGATGGCAAGGTGGCTCCAGCCTGAAAAGCCAGCGGCTAAAAACAAGGCAGTCGCTGCAATGCTTCAATGGAGATCACGCGCTCGCCTTCAGCTTAGGCTTTTTGTCCTTCTCTGCTCCCACAGAGACGATGGCCTGAAATGAACCTCAGCAAAACAGCAATGCCTACTCCTGCAATCCAAGCTTGCTTAGCTTCACACCAGGATCAGCGTTTTGATGATCCATGGCGGCTTTGTGCCTTGGGCCCGTCCATGCACATCCCTGCACATGACAGTGTACATTGTACACCCGATCACGTAAGCCGAGCCACACCAGCAGGTAGTCCAGCCGAGACTGCTGATACACAACCTCAGTACCAGCAGACTCCCTTGCTCTGAGTTGACACAGTCGCAAACCATGCAGTGCCTGATCGATAATGTTGCTGACCTTCGACAGCAGAGCAAAGGATCCATCAAGCTTCCAGGGTGACCGGAAAGCGACACAAGTCCCGGTCGGCCTCGCTTTGCATGCGCTTCAGCTTCTCAACTGCAAAGTTGGCCTGGTGTCACATCACACGCATCGGAAAACCTGACACGAAGCCACCCCCCGACGTCCCGAGGCAACCCAGGCACCTGAGCCTCAGCATGCTTGTGGGCAGATCGCAGGCCTGCTATCTTCAACATACCTTGCGAATTTCAAAGACTGATCCGCTTCAAGCTTTCCTCTTTTGCCTTACTGGGACACCAGCTTTGCTGCTGACTGTCCTGCAATCTCTTCAGCTTGTCTTCAATCTCCTGCAAGTCTTCAGGTGGCCCAGCAGACCCATGAAAAACACTACCTGTCCTGCGTTTCTCGGGAGGTTGGCCCCTCGCTCTTCAACCGACGCTCGGCCTCTGCCAAGGCGCGGCCTCTCTCCTGTGCCGGCTGTAGGGAGCAACTCCAAAACCTGTGGTGGACGCGCAAGAAGCCCCCTCCTTGTGCCCTTCAAGGACCTGATCTTCACCCTCCTGATACTCAATGTTGGCAAGAACCACTGCGTTGAGCTTCTTGTCAAACTCGCTTCGCACTGACCTTCATGTGAGGCTGGTCTGCAGCATCCCTTCTTTTATGGGATCCTTATGGGGGCCCCTTATATGCAGGACCCATAATTAAGCCTCCCTAAGACCTCCTAAGGCCTCCCTAAGTCTCCCTAAAGGTCTCCTATCATGGGGCCCCCTTACATGGGGCCCCCGTTACTGCTTCCATAATTCCCATAATTCTTCCATGTTGAGCTAACAGTCGCAGGCCTCATTTCGTTGGTGACGACGCTGAGGATGACATCGACCTGCGGGGCGCTGCTCGCCATGATGGGAAACACCGGTTTGAAAACATCCTCAAGGTCGCCAAACTGCACCCCCAAAGGCGGAAAATCGTGGATAGTACCATCCGGTCCGTTTACAAGCACGTGCTGCGTGCTCAGACCCAGCAAATGTGCATTGGCGCAGCAATGTCTCTCACTTGCTTCTTGTTGCGAAATGTGCCTGACAGTAGCACGACACTGGACATTGTGAGGAAGAAAGAGCACGTGTTCCATCAGCCTCCTCCTGTTTCTCGCGTGCCAAAACCTGAGAGAGAGAGAGAGAGAGAGAGAGAGAGAGAAAGAGACCGTCAGTGTTGCGAGCATTTGCGAGCGGAGTCTTGCTGCAAGGCTGATCTCGGAACCCAAGCATGGTGTTCTGCACTGTTCTGCATGCTGGGGTCTTTGCAATGAAGCACCGACAAGTTTCGCTTAGCTGTGCTGCAGCTTAACCCTCTGAGAACACCACTCGCTCGCCCAGCATGACGCTCATCACAAGCGCATCATGCTCCACCTCGAGACCAGTTCCCTGAGGTTCTGTGCTGAGCATGACAGAATCAGTTTCGCCTCATCCACTTGGTGCTGCAGAAAGCTTATGCTGTCAACCAGGCCGTCCACACGCCTGCACTTGTCAATTGGGGAGCGGCAGCACATGGCAGCACAGCATGGCAGGGGAGCTCTGTGTCTTTTGCAAAGGAATGCCAGCCTCATGTCCTTCGCCATGAGTCTGCTCAGCACTGCATTGAACTCAGTGTCCTCTGAAGACCTGGCAGGGTGATGGCTTCACTCGGTCCAACCGCTTTGGCAGAGGCTGGGAGACCCCACCCTGCATCCACTGGCGACTCTCCCACTGCGCTGGCAATGCAAGACCTCATAACTCAAAGACTGTCAAGAAATGGATGCCCCGAGAGGGAGTCGACTGCAGGGCTGCCGCGATTTCATTCCACTGAGCGCTACCATGCTTCTACAGCTACATTTTACGCGTTGTGACCAAGACTGAGATGTCGACTCGAGCTTCTGCAGCTCCACAGACCACATCACCAGCTGCGTGAACAGCTGAAATCGTTTCCTGTGCCAGAGTTCAATCCAACGCTGCTCTCCAGGATTGCCAACGGCCCCTTCGTTTCAGGACGCGGCGGGACCATCGCTTGCAACTCGTCCATCTTCTGGAAAGCCTTGGATATTGCTCCAAAAAAAGGCTGCTTAATTGCAAGTGTTTTACCACCGCTGTGTATGTAGGCTTCGACCTCATCCGAGAGCTTGGGAAAGACCTTCCAGCATGTAGGCAAATATCTCGAGGCGCTGAAGATTGCTACAAGTTGCCTTCATAATCTTTTCGCAAAGGTCTTTAGGCTTGAACTCCTGAAGCAAGAGGGTGCGGCTGACGACGAGTACCCACAGCCATCCCGACCCCCTGTCCTCCCACTTCTCTCCAGCAGCGTTCGATCCGCGAAACAAGGCGAAGGTCGGGGTTCCTTGTGGCTGGAGCAAATGGAAGTGGCCTCCGTGTGGGGAGCATGTTCGCAGTGCCTCTTGCAACTGGACATCCATCTGGGAAGTCGTTCCTTTCAATGTTTAGCCTCTGCAATGCAAGCACAGGTGCAGACTTTGCGTTACATGGCAGTCTCGTACAAGAAAGCTTCCCACCTCTTGAGGCGGAAAGGTGCCTGTATGGATGTTCATGAATGGATCTTGTTGCGACAAAGTGTGCCTTTGTCATTGGGCCTTGTTCTCAACGAGGAGCTCACCCTCAGGCAATGCAGCACAGGGTGTGCCATCGATCCGAGCTTTCACTCAGGTCTTGGCCAGTGAGTTGATGAAGGGTCTCATCAGAAAGCAGAGGAAGCAGGTGTCCTGCAGCGTAAAGAGTGGACATGACAGTGTGTGTCAGGTTTGCCGTGGGATGTCCTCGAACATTTGCAACAACACCATAGGCCTGCCTGGCTGGCTGTCGTCAAGAACATCCTGGAAGACTGACACAAGATTAAGTAAATCATCATGTCATGCAAGCCAGCAGTCTGTGTCCTTTTTGAAAGTCTCGTTGGACACAAGTGGAACCGATTTTGGCGCCTACCAGCATGAGGCTCGCAGGCAGCACTTTCACTGCGGGGCGGCACGCCTTCAACTTGCTGAGATCCTGGGACACTGGCTTGAAAAAGTCCAGCACCTGGCTGTTGGCCACGCGCACTATGGCAAATGCTGAGGTTGACCCTGGGATCTGCACCTCCTGCTTTGGGATCTCATCGCCAATACTTAATAGCGACCTTGGCAGGGCGGTAGAGGTGTGTGTGCTGGATAGTTAGGGCTAAGCTAAGGTACAGGCTTTCGTTGTCCTTTGTACATGACCTGATAATTCGCACATGAGATCCCGCACCCTTCAGCAGCTAGGACGCTAACCTGTAGCATACATCACTGACCGCCAAAGAGACCAAAAGTTGTAGGGTTCGAACTACCCGCAGTGGTGGCTTCCCTCCTGCTTCTTTGGCATCCTGCTTACCTTGCAAGCAGACAATTCTGTCCGTGACATCCGTTCTTGTGCACACGGGAAGCCTGCTTGTGGAAGAGGTGGATCACCTGACCCAGTCTGAAGAAAAACTTCATGTCCCCAGCGGCATCCTTTCCAAATCAGAGCCTTCCTTTCGAACATTTTGATAGTACCTGCTGAGATGTCACAAACCAAAGGCCAGCAAGATCGTTGGATCTGAGGGCAGATCGCGCATGCATTCCAAATGTGTACCATGCCCTTCGACAAGAAAGTTCTTCGAGTATCACGATGAGACTGCATGGTGGGTTTTGCAACATGGTACACCATCTGAAGTAGATTGCACGCCCAACGCCGGCTCCAGAAGTTCTAGTGGAGCTGGATCTCGGTGTTTGCCGTGTGTCTGAAACGTGAGATGTTTTCGGACCTTGACATGTTGGACTTGTTGGCATTCTGGAAAAACTACAATTGCAACTGTTGAAGACACGCCTGAATTTCGAAACTCGAGAAATGTCGGAGATTCTTGATTTTTTCGAAACGTTCCAGGAATTTCTTGAAATTCAAGAAACCAAACAAGTTGAATTCTTCCAAAGCTTTCAAAATGCTTGAATGTTTTGGAACTTTTTCCTCTCTTGAAACTTGACTATTTTAAAACGTCTGAAAAAAGATTCAGTAGGGAAACATAATGCCTTGTCCTGCGGGTACTTTTTTTTGGGTGGGGGGGGAGGGGAGGGGGGGGGGGCCAGGGCCAGTTTCCGTATGTGAAAGACAGGAGGGACCCGCAGAAGACTTGATGTGCAACAGTGCAGCAGGAGAGCCGGACAGAGAGATAAAAAGAAGCCGAGAAAGCAAGAAGGAAATAACAACAGGGAGAAAGAAAGCAGGAAATAGCAACAGAAAGGGAGAAAAAATGAAAGAAGATAGAACGAAAGAAAGAAAGAAAGAAAGAACAAAATAAAGAAAGAAAGACAGAAAGAAACGGAGGGAGAGAGAGAGAGAGAGAGAGAGAGAGAAAGAGATGCGGCCTCAAATGCTGCAATTGCTTACCACTTACCATTGACTATCTACTCTTTACTATTACTGTTAACTATTGCTGTTTACCATATAATGTTTACTTTTCACTGGTAACTATTCGTTACTAACTATTACGAGCATATGTCCTATAATTACTGACCACTAGCCATTTGTATTTTGAACTACTATCTTACCACGCTCAGTATATACTATTACAAATTGCTATTTACGACTATTTGCTATTACTATGTAATCCAATTTTACCATTCTTGTGAACTATTTCTGGGCCCTGTACTAGTATTACTATTCACTATGATTATTGTCTCGATGTTTCATCATTTTATGATGATTTTCAGCATTTTCCGTGACTCTTCAGCATTTTCATCCGTTTTCACCCATTGCCATGATCTCTCATCATTTTCATGACTTTTCAATCATTTTCATACTTTACATGATACAGCATTAATGATATCTCATCATGTTTCATCAAAGCCATGAAGTTTCATCGTCTCCATCATTTCCATATTAAGAAAGCATCATGTCATGGCTGCAATTGCAGTAAGGATGGATTCTGCGGATCATGTTGTTGTCAAGGCGGGGGGGGCTGCCGCCCCCTCAACCTCCCGTCTTTTTCTTTCATGATTTCCAGAGTAATCATATTTGATCATCTCTCATCAGGTTTCAGCATTTCCTCCTGTTGCAAGATGTTTACACGCTTGTCAGCATTGGTCATCATGATTCATCGCTTTTGTCACCTTCCATCATTTTCATCATGTATGTTATGATTTTCCAGAACTTTATCTATATGGTTTCCATGATTTCCCGCTATAGTTCCAGCATCCTGCATGAAATTCAGATGGGTAAGCGGGGCAGCAACCCAACACCCCTCCCCCGATCCACCACCCTATTCCCCCCTCCATGACCCCTCCTTGCCACCTGCCTCAACTAAAAAAACTGCCCAAAAAATGATCCCCACCCATTTAGTAGTCCTTGATGTTGTTGGAAGCCACTGGTATACGCGTAATCTACAAGTAAACCTAGTCACATGATACAGAAAGGGTTCTCGTACTCACGTATATATGTATATATATACACATACACCCACCAACATTCCTAAGGAACCCTATGACACTAGACCAACAACCATAATGAAATCCTACAGTACCTCAGTTCTCAAGACCTTTGCAGCTGAAAATGCTGCGGCAAGACTGCGCGATCTGTGCAGGGGGCACTTCAGCTTGAGAGAGGCTTCTTTTATCAATGATTGAACTATTCTCTGAATGTCTTCTCCTTGGGTGCAGAGATAAGCCCCAGATCTGCCAGAAGAAGCTCGTGCTCAATTCAGGATGCCACGGCGAGTCTTCAGATCCTCCGCCTCACGTCGCATCTACCACAACACATACTACTTTGCAGCTGTTCTCGTGTAACCAAGGTCTTGTACACTCTCAGCTATACCGACATGTAGCGTGAAGGTCCATGACTTCAGCCCAATGCCTTCAAAATCACTTGAGTCTTTGGAAGGTGCACTCTAGGCATTTTTCACCCGCTCTGGTCCTCTTTCGGGTTGTTGAAGGCAGGTTGCCCACTTATGTGCTGCTAGAACTCTACCAGCGTGGTCAATACATGATTGGGGTCCAACAGTCCAACACCAGTAAAATTCAATGCCTGGCATTCGGGACTCTGGTGTGACATGGCGTGACCAGACATCAACTGAGGCATGGGCCTTGTCAAGATGAAACACAAACAGGTTGTCATTCTCGTCGAACACCTTAGCAAACTGAATCAAAACACCTTTGGAGAAGGACTTCAGCATGGGTTTGCCAAGACAGCGTGCATGAAGCTGGTCGAGTCAGTCAGTCAGTCAGTCAGTCAGCCAGCCAGCCAGCCAGCCAGCCGGTCAGTCAGTCACCAAGCGGCGCATGGACACGAAAGAGACGATGAACCGCATTAATTACGCTATACCGTGGGATGTCGTACAAGTCTGGCAAGTTCACGGTGACCGTCAAACACTTGAAAAGTCTGGCTTCTAATCTCAGTTACCCATTCACGTCTTGGCCTTCCAACTCTCCTTACGTATCTGCTGGTAGTCGACTGCAAGCTTCCAGGGATGAATGAGGTGCAATACATGGGTTTTCGTGGGGCTTTCCCAAACAGAAGCTGCCCTTGCAGAAGAATCTTGGTGGCTGCATGGCAGCCTGCTCTCTTCAAGACATTTGCGCTCAACTGCGTGGAGGCATAAGCAACTGAGACCGTACAGCAGTTTGAGCTCAAAGAGATTGGTAAATCTGAAGCTTGCGAGTCCAATGCAGGGAGGAAGTTTTCAAGATTTCTTGTAATTGAAAAAAAGTTCGATTCCTCCGTCCCGATTTTCCATTTATGCTCATGCCCAGGCAGAAAGTTGTTGCTGAAGATGGTTCCTAGGGACTTGATGGCTGGTTTTAGGGCCATGCTCGTTTTCTGCGGGTGTCCAAATCGACGCATGACAGCGCACTTGAAGTAGTTGGACTTTGTCCCAGCAGAGCTCCATTCTGTGCAATTTTCCAGCATCAACGAGCTTGGAAAGGACTTGTTGCAAATGATGGTTACAAGAGCCAAGAAGAGGTCTGTCGTCAGCATAGACAATCACTGCTGAATGCCCTTGGAGATACGCTCTTGAGCTTGGCCATACGTATTTGACACTGCATCATGCATAAGCATGGTCCTGGTTATGATGAAAAATATTGTAATGCGCTAAGAGAGCACCCTTGTGAAATGCCAGATAATTGAGCTCTGGAGTCAGAACTGACACCCTGATCTTCAACTTAAAAACGACGATGACGCATCATGCCAGAAATTTGTGATCAGCGTTCTGGAATACCAAATCCACGAAGTGCATCAAGAAGGCAGTTCACATTGATACTGAAAGGCTTTTTTTCGTCCAACGAATATTGCATCTTCCGTACAATGCCCCCGAGTGTAGCCCCTTCTGAAACCAAATGTCACCCATCTGCAATAAAAAGAGGAGGTTCATGCGCTCTCTCACATAAAGCCAAGGCCACGCGCTGGAAAGTGCTGGGAAGCCTGCTTCGTCAGTAATCGGCTTTATGTCGATTTCCACTGTGGTCCCTGCATGCACCCATGCCTGGCTAGAGCAAGATCTCAGAAGCAAATCCAAAAGAACCACGTAACATCACCTTACAACAGGACAACGCCAAGCAGCGGACCCAGCCGCTAGCAGCGGCAACAGCAGCCACAGAGGTGACTGCCTTGCAGTTTGGATAATTAGACGTGCTGCTTGAGTCCTCCTCTGTTCTCGGGTTCACACGATGCCCACGGCGGCTCGCGATCGTGAACTGGAGGAGCTCCCTCCACTGTCAACTTCCCCCTTGGTGTGCAAAAGGTCGCAAATGATTTCCAGAAGGACAGCAAGCCAAGGTCCCGTCACAAAACCTGCGCTGACTCGGGACCGCCTGGCTGCACAAGAAGATCTTCCACATTTTGACGTTCCATTGCTTGTCCTGGACTCGTCGCAGCAGGTGGCATAGCGGCCGGCGGGCCATGCCTGCAATACTGGGAGGCAAGCTTCTGCATGGGTCACTCCTTTCGAACAAGAGCATTGTCACCTGCGGCTGGGGGAAGAACTGCAGCCATTTGCGCAGCTAGCAATGCACTTTGAATGCATCAAGGTGTTGTAGGGTAAACTCGAAGGAAGTCTTTGGTGAAGCTGATGGATCTTACTCCGTGGCATGCTGCCCCACTGCAATTCTACTCGCAACGTCAGCGGGCCAAGCCAATGTAGCCACCGTCATGTCCTTATCAAAAGTGAATCCAAGAGGGCATCCTGGCGATCAGCAATCGTTCTACAGTGGTCGCGAAGTGCGGCACAGAGATCCATGTCACATGCCACATCTGTGCGCTCGCAGAGCTCACGTGGCATGCGATGCAAGCACATGTCTGCAGCAGCTCCGGACGAGGTGGTCCGCACCTGGTTGGCCAGATTCCAGGTCTTGTTGTGCTTCAGGTCCTGGCAGATTTCCCTGATTCGAGGTCAACACCGCATCTGAACAGTGAAAGATGCAGCCCTCCTCTGCATGCTGGGACTCGTGAGCTGCCATCAGAATGTCCAGCCTTGTCAAGACAAAATCGTCGCTTCGTCCGACATGTGCATGCAATTGCCAGGGTCAGGGCTGTGATTGCACATGCTGCTTGCTTGATCGAAACTCTGTGTCCAGCTCCCGCATACGATCTTCAAGTATTGCTGCCTCATCGTGCTCTCAGGCAAGAGACGATACCCACTGATAAAGCTTGTGTACACCTTTGCCGCACTGAGGCTCGCGCCAGTGTGTCTACGTCGTTCAACTTGTTCTGGTCACGAGGCATCAGCGTATAAGCGGAGATGTGAGCATCGTTTGCACAAGCCTCTCCTTGCCTGCAGACTGTGTCTTCTGCTGGACACGGCAGCCTGCTCTGTGCCAACGATCCTCAGCCGGATTAAAATGAAACTGTCATGAAGAAGTCTGTCTGAGGGTTGGGCTGCTCCATCTGGTCCAGTCGTGTGCGCATACTCTCTGTACGTGCAACAAGTTCCTAGTCACGGTCACAGCTCGAAAGGTGACCATCAGCGCAATAGCACTGGCCTGGACTTGTGAATCGTCCACTGCCTGGAATCTGCAGAACGAGGATTTTCCTCCCCAAAACTTGCTGTAAGTCCAGGACCTGAGGCCTTGCTGGTGGAGCCATATACAGCCCAAGCATATCACTCAACCTGCCCAGGCGCATGGTCAGTGGCCCCTGCTCAAATTCGAAAGGACAACATGTGCCTCCGCTTGGGCCTCAGTTATTCAGCTGGAAATTGAATGTTGTTCCAATACACGGCCACCCAACACAGCTCCTCGCTTCATGTCATCGGGAGATGCGGCAGCCTGAGTGAATCAACCGATCTCTAAACTCTAAAGCAACACTCGCATCTAAGGTGCGGACTGTTGGCTGAGGGGATGGTTGTCGTGACGGCTGTCGTGATTGCGGCGCAGGGGAGGGAGCCTTAAAAGAGCGTCGAATCTCAATTTCACCGTGAGCTGTGAATCGCCAAGCTGAGATTGTGGCAACAGAGCCCGGTGCTTCACCTGGCCCGCTTTGCTCAGGATCCTTTGCTCGCACTGGGCAATCACATGCAATCAAGATATCCATGGCAAAGATGAGCGTCCTCTCCCAAGTCATCAACTCCAAGGCCTTCATCATGTCAGGCTGCTTGCGGACTCATTCATCTCCGGTAGGACTATAGCGCCATGCGTGACTGCAATACGTTTGCAATCACCCTTATTAAATGCACCAAGGGAGGCACCTTCTTCGCCTTGGTTGTCAAGCGCTTCTGTCCGTGATGGGGAAGACCGGTGAGGAGACAATCGATGCGCTCCTCACTTGAGCTCGTGCGAAATCACAAGATTGAAAAGAAAACGAATGTCCTGCCGCAGCAAGCTCTTGCTGCCTTGCCTGCGAGCTCTCTAAGAACGTCCAACCCTTCGAAGCTCTAATTGAATTCCCACGATCTGCATTTGCTTCGACAGGACTAACTCAATTCATGTCTTCCAGACGCAGCCCTCTGACCCACCTATACCTCTCATTCCCTTGATGTTTGCGGAAGCTAGCATGAGTGAACAGCACAAAAGAACGCTGATGCACAGCACACCGCCCACAAGTAGCACAAGAACTGCCTGGCCACCAGATAAAGACACAGGGGGCCTGCAATCTGAAAAACAAGATTGCTAAGATGACTGGGAAATAGCCAAGTGACAACGAGAACCGACTTTGGGTCATGGTTCTCTCCGATCTGCGTTCTCAACTGTACACCCCCCGTCAGCGTCCCCCACCGCTCCTGTCACACTTCGATTCTCAACAAAGCCTTGCCAAGACCTGAACCCCTCAGCCAACATCCTCAAACATGAGCGGGGATGCCGTTCAGAGCGGAACTTCTGATGGATGTCTAAAACTCTGCGCAGGATGCAAATGAAGCTGCGGGTGAAAAGCTCTGAGTCGTCCAGCGTGAGTTGGCTGCATTCAGCCTTGACTTCCATGCTGGACCTAGTTTTCACCAAGCATGCCTCACAAGCGCTTCCTCATCATCAGAAGAAGGCATGAGCCTAAGTCATTACATCCTCACTCCTTCCCCCTGTCGAATTTGCTGCTTGAGTCAGGCAAGCTGACGCTGCGTTGGCAAAAGCCATGCACGATGGTCAAGGAATCAAGAAATGCCTGGGCAAAAGTTTTTCTGCAGTGGCCTCAGGCCTCATCATGACTGGCTTAGAATATCGGCAACTGTGGCTGATTACTTGAAGTGCGGGGCAGTCCTGATGCTGGGTGCTGGTGGCTCGCTCTGGCGCTGGCGCTGGGGAGGTGGGCGATGGCGCTGGCGCAGGGGCACTTGCTCATGGGGCACTGGGGTGCTGGCGCTGGGACGCTGGGGCTGCCGCTGCGGTGCTAGCGCTGGCTGGGGTGACGGCTAGCTGGAGCTGGCGTGTTGGCTGCAGCGCTGGCGCTCAAACGCTTTGACAATGGAGCTGGGCGCTGAGCACTGGTGCTGGCACAGGTGCTGGCGCTAATGCTCGTGCAGGTGCCGGTGTTGTTGCTTCACTGGCGATTGCTCAGTTTAGATGTTTAAGGTTTAGGGGCTTTAATGTGTGTAACTGGGGTTCAAGATTGCTGTGGTCAGGAATCCTTACTTCTCATATCCAACAAGAGAAGGATTTCCCGACCGATTTTTTGTTTGCTTTTGCGCCAGAAGGCCAAAACGAAACGAAAACTGGATTTTCGCAGGGGAATCATTTCACGAAAGGAGAGATGCCCGACCAAAAGTAGATTTTCTTTTTGCGTTTGCTCCAGATGGCCCAAACAAACGCAGAACGGATTCCAGACGAAATTTCGTTTAGCGAGCATTCATCTCTGGACGAGGAGGCCCCACGGTAAAGACATAAAAAAAAATCTGTTTGCCAGATCTAGGACCAGAACATAGAACGGCTTGCAAAGACAAACCTTTTTTTCCGCCCATAGGCCCAAAAGGAAACAAAACTTGAAGAACAAATCCGCTCTCCAGATATGATTTCCAATAGCTATGAATTGTCGCCAGAAAGCAAATGTTGACTCCCCAAAACCATAGCATTCGCCCGCACATGATAAGAGACTCCCCCTACTGAATATGTATTCTGGGCCATCTGTCCAACAGGATGGAAAGGTTGGCGTTGTTTGCTTTTGCTCCCAAAGCCTGCTCCCTGGATATCTTGGCTTTGCTCACAACACCTGGGGCCTATACAACTTCTGTTTGTCTGGGCTTGAAGGTTTAGAGTTTAAGGTTCAGGGTTTGTGTTCAAGGTTTAGAGTTTACGTTTTACAGCGCGAGACCTTGGGTTTTAGGATATCAGGGTTTTGGGAGGAACGGGGGGCCTAGGCTTAAGTTTTAGAAGCTTTGGAGCTAGGAGGGTTTAGGGTTCGAGTTTATCCGCCGACCCAGGGCGGTGCCCAGAAGTTGTGTTCCGATGTGCTGCTTGTTATATTGGCAGCGGCTACCCAGCTCTCTGACGCTCGCTTACCCTGCTCACCTCGGTTTACCCCGATGCATGCCCAACCCCGCCCACCACCTCGCCCACCCCACCTATTCCTGCTCTCTGTGGTCTGCCCGCTGGCACGGGTTTTCGCTTTTGTTATTTAATGGTAGTTAAGTCATCGACTTCAACTCCACCGCCCTGCATCACTCTGCCCCGCCGTGCCGAGCCCCTGAGGCCCTTCACAAATCCCCCAGGCCCCGGCTCGGTTTCGTATAGCTGTTTCATTCGAGCCCAAGGCAAGCCCAACCCCTTAAGCTCCCCACGCGCCCAAGCTTTCAGGCCCTTCACGATACGCCACGCTCCGTCCAAGACGCGCGACGAAAACACCGGCTCGGTTCTTCACAGTAGCGTATAGTAGAGGCAAGCCCAACCCCTGAGGCCCACCACTTGCCCAACCTTTCAAGCCCTTCACGATCCCCCACGCTGCATCCAAGACCCCCTACGCCTTGCCACGACCCACCAGCTCAGTTCCGTCTAGTGGTTTTAATCGAGCCCAAAACAAGCCCAACCTCTCAGGCCCCCCCACGCGCCAAACCTTTCAGGCCCTTCACGACCCCCCATGCTCCGTGCAAGACCCCTTACGTGTTGTGAAGAGCCACCGGCTCGGTTCTCGCAGTAGCGTATAGAGTTTAATTCGAGCTCAAAGCAAGCCCAACCCCTCAAGCCCCCACGGACCCCCTACGCCTTGCCAAAGCCACCGGCTCGGTTCTTCACAGAACTTTTTTTTGTGCAGCCATATGCATCAATACTCCAAGCTTGCTGTCATGCTGTGAACTTACTGTGAGCTCACTGGGAAAACGCAATGTAACAGGTCTGCTTGAGGTACTTCCTGCACATAAGCAGCCCCACTAGCCGACTCCAAAATTGGCGGCGGACAGCTTATCTGTGAAGCTGAACAAAAACAAAGGGGAACTTAGGGTGTCTTTGCATGGGTGGGTTAGGGAGGTCTTGAAGCCAGTGCCAAGCTTGTATGGCACACTGTTCGCCCCAGTGTATTCTAGGCCTGCCCCTCCTTATGCCCGACCCGACAACCCCTCCCCTATATAAGAAAGATTTCGTAAAACAGAAGTTCCTCTCCAAACAATTCTCCGGTGCTCTCAAAACATGACCAAACAGTTTCAGCTGTGCCTTGTGGATGTGGTGTGTGAGGGGGGCTGTGAGGATTGCTCGCGCAGTTCTTGATTGGTGGTAGTTGTTTGCTCTGGCGCGAGCACCTTGGTGTAAAAGGTTGCAGGTGCCCTGTGCATTTTGCGGAGGCTCTGTGAATGGAAGGCTTCGATGCGGCTTCACAGACCGTATAATAGTTTCATTCGAGCCCAACCCCTCGGGCCCCCCACACGCCCAACCTTTCAGGTTCTTTCGATCCCGCGCACTCCAGTAACATCTACTAGTTTAGTTCGAACCCCAGGCAAGCCCAACTCCCTGGCCCCGCACGCGCCCAACCTTTCAAGCCTTTCACGGCTCGGTTCTTCACAGTAGCACATAAATGACATTCGAGCCCAAGGCAAGCCCAACCCCTCCGGCCCCCCACGCGCCCAACCTCAGGCCCTTCACGCTCCCCCACGCTGCGTCCAAGAACCCTAAGCCCTAAACCCCTACACCCTTAAAACTAAAGCCTAAACCTTATGCCTCGCCAAAAGCCACCGGCTCGGTTCTTCACAATAACGTATAGTATAGTTTACTTCGAGCCCAAGGCAAGTCCAACCCCTCAGGCCCCCACGCGCCCAACCTCAGGCCATTCACGATCCTCCACGCTCCATCCAAAACCCCCACGCCTTGCCAAAGCCACCGGCTCGGTTCTTCGCAGTAGCGTCGAGTAGTTTAATTGGAGTTCAAGGCAAGCCCAACCCTTCGCACCCTGAGGCCCCCACGCGCCCAACCTTTCAGGCCCTTTCCTGCCGAAGGCAAGCCCAGCCCTTCCGGCCCCCCACGTGCCCAACCTTTCAGGCCCTTCACAATCCCCACGCTCCGCCTATATGTGCAATAGAGAAGCCTGTCAAGGGGGTCGGTGGCAGTGGCGACGCCATTAAATCGGGAACGCCCTGGGGTTGCTGCCGCAAGCCATGGCCCTGGCTTTGCCATGGGGCGGACGCCTGAGCCGCCGACCCTGCATCATTGGACCTTCGTTTCTCCAAGGGGGCCCACCCCAACCCCTTCCAAGACCACTCCAAAATTCATATGGTTTTTGAAGCGAATACGCTACGGATTGATTTTTGAAGCATTTTGGGTGTCCATGAAACCCGCCAAAATGTGCATCATGAGCACGGACCGTTTTGAAAACTAGCCTCCGAGGCCCATCTGGGCCCGAGCACCTTTTTTTTGGAGGTCGGGGGGGTACCGGAAGACGTCAAATTTGAGAAACGGGCCCCCAATGATGCTGATG